>JAVJIF010001051.1:0-170000 GCA_038442645.1 Agave tequilana | reverse complement strand
TTATCACTTGTGTGTTGAGTTTTGTTAGTTTAAAGTTTTAAATTACGCATTTGACTAACACATCACCTATTCACCTCTCCACCTATTCACCTCTCCCCTCTAGGTGATTTTCACCTATTAGTTAGTTGACCAAGTAAATTAGTGAATCGGTGATTTTCACCCATTAATTAGTAGACCCCCCAAACTTCCCTAAATATCATTATATTCTACACACCAAATTTAAGTGTAAAACTCCAGTTATACCCTTGAATTTAAAATTAATTCCCCTTTTTCCCTATCTCAAACACCAGTTCCTCCCTCTCCTCTCACTTCCTCCCCGTCGATCTCCCGTCTCCCGCTCAGCCTCCTCATAGAAATAAGCCCCGACATGAGTATAGATGTGTTTAGAAATAGACAACTTTTAAATTTCTCAGAGCAAATAAAATAACCCAAGAGCCAAATAAGAGTCATTTCTTTGAGATTAATTCCGAGTAAACAAATCACCCCTTAATATTGATATACCACTTGAAAGGGGCCGTCAAAAAGAGATATTTGGGAAGGGGAATTAAAACAAACAAATTACCTTGATAATATATGTAGCAACACGCATAGAGCTGGAAAGCTGCATTAAAATGAAGTGCTGTAGTTAATACTTCATATTTATAGAAACCTGACCAATGTTCACAATCCACAGAGAATAAGTTTTAATTAGCGTTAACTAATCATCAAACCTGACCTCTATTCATTCAACCAATCATCATTAACTACAAAAGGAAAAATTGTAAAGCAATCTGGCAATGAGATTTCTTGTGTTACATTCCATCTAACTTTGCCTCAATCAAGGGAACCTTGTATCTAAAGAGGGATGACTGTGAAAGCTGGGGTGAATTTTTCACCGATTTCGACAATCATGCCCTTACAGAGTTTAAAAGGAGTTGACTTTGATTTCTTCAGCTTACGAAGGTTTTAAATATAAATTGATAGCACAATGGTTAGCCGATTTGATTCCAGCCCTGGTAACAGGGTTCGATTTCCAGCATCACATGTTTATATGTTTTTGATTTTAAATTTTTTTTTAAAGATTAAATGATGTGGGCTTTGGGCTCAAAAGTTAAATAAATGGAGATGAAAAGGGAACTCGGGAGTAATGCAGATCTGGGCTCTGGGCTGGGCTTGGCCAAGACTAAAAGAAAAAGAAGAGAAAATATAAAAAGGCTGAGCTTGAGCTTGGCATATTCTTTTACTTATTCCATGATAGTAATTACATTTTTTTAAATTATAAATTATAATTAATTAGAGTTTTTATTACAATTACAAAATTATAAGTAATTATAAATTATATTATAATTTAATATTAAATTACAATATTAGTAATGATGATTACCCAGATATTGATATAATTATAATTTAAACAAGATAATAAGTAGTTCCTTAAATTTTTCATTAATTAAGTAATTTCCAAGTTGATAACTATTAATGACTATATTAGAAATTGTGATAGTAATAATAATATACTTATTTTATTTTTTAAAAGAATTTAATAATGAGATGTAATAAACTATATTATAAAATAATATTCATGAGAGAAAGATATATATATATATATATATATATATATATATATATATATATATATATATATATATATATATATATATATATATATATATATATATAAAGAGGAGAGAATGGCAGTGCAGTGGAGGCAGTGGATTGGAGGGCACGTGGAGGAGTTGGATTGGCAGCAAGAAGAAAAGCCAAGGAAGGGAGAGAAATGAGGGAAAAGAAAAAAGAAAAAGAAAAGTAAAGAAATTGGGATGGCCTCTTGGGCTTGGTTCAAAGAAAATGAGCAGAAAAGAGAATGGTTCGGGCTCTCATGTGGGCTAAGAATATTAAGAACAATTATAACTTATTATTATTATTATTAACATTATTATTTGAAAATTTTTGCTACAATCGCCTACTTTACTTCATAATTAGCAACACTCAGGTTACATAATTTTTTGCGCTACATCCTCATCCACATTAGCATAAACTAATTTCTCTCAACCACCACTTCTTATATATTTTTATTTCCTCTTTTACCCTTCCTCATGACCATCAACATTGCTCTCCCCTCAACCTTGACCCCGACGCAAAGTTATTCGCGGGTCGACCGTGCAGTCAAGTCGCCATGAGAGTTGGAAGGGGTGGAGAGCCCCTCTTGGGGTCGAGGGCGGAGTCTCTGGATTTTTTTAGATCGAACTTTTGCAGGTCTCGTCTGCTAGTGCTCGCAATAAGTTTGTTCGTGTTTAGATCTGAAAAGCGTTAGGGATCATTCGATGTTAGTGGACGGGGTTTGCTGATAATGGCAATGCTGATATGAGGATTGCGACTCATGATCGCAGTCCTCTGTAAGAACTGAATCAGAAATAGGGTATTTTGTAAGGATTGTGTTCATGATCGCAGCCCTAATAAAGAGGACTGCGATCATGATCACAATCCTTACAAAAACTCAAAAATAGGATATTTTTATGAGAACTGCAACTCGCTTCCTCTTTTAGGACTGTGACCATGGTCGTAGCTTACATAAAGACTCAAATATCGAACATTTTTTTTGAATACTGCGATCATGATCACTGTCCTAATAAAGAGGATTGCAATCATGGTCGCAATGCTATAAACCTCAAAAACATGAAATTTTTATGAGGATTGCGGCCATGGTTGCAGTTCACATAAATAGTGCATTTTTACAAGGAGTGCAATAATGATTGTAGTTCTCATAAATAAGATTGTGATCATTTTGAAAGGACTACGATCATTGTCGTAGTCCTCAGAAATTGGGCATTTTCGAACAGGTCCCTTTTATGAAGCAGTTACTTAGGAGTATTTTCGTATTTCGATGTTGATGAGCGCTTCAGCGCTTGACACATGGATGCTCATCCTTAGTTTAAAAAAGAGGTGCCTGATGGGAATAAAATTATGAAGTTGAGTTTTTTTTGAATTACGGTTTTATATAGGGGCTGTAGTGAAATGCCCCTTAATATTAATAATAATTAGTATTATATAATAGGAATATTATTTATTCACACACATCACAAATATTTTAGTAATATTTCTAACCTGAAATATTTTTAAATAAAAAATTTTGTATAAAAAATATTTATCAATATTTTTTATATATGCAATTCCCAGAGAAATATATATACAAGCATATATGTATTTGCAAATCCCATTGTCAAGGGGAATAAATGCAAAACAAAAGCTACAGTTGTGAGTCCAAATGACAAATCATGGCACGTCAATGTTCCCAGAGACAAGCAACAACTACATTTGGGTGGAGCTAGTTGGCTTGACGTTGCACATGTACACAATTTAATGCCTGGATACTTCATGGAATTCCTCTACAGAGTCAATATGGTGTTCAGTTTTCGAGCATTCCATCTCAGCGCATGCGAGATAGCTATTCTTCAATGAACACAAACAAGAAGAAGAAAAAGTCCAGTATTGTTTCTGATTTATGCTTTCAAGTATATATGTGACATTAAATTTTCTGCAAAGTTAATTGTTTGCTTTCCAGATTTCATTCCCAGTTCAACATAAGCATGCATCGAGGCTGCCATAACTAATTAAACTGCCAGAAGGAGTTACATGGTGAGACTCTCAGTGAACATTTTATATTCATCAGTAGTATTACTTTCTTAACAATGTTTCAACCTGTACAGTTCCAATGGGCTTTGTAGCATCAATTGGACTTCGAGGCCAGACGGAAGTGATCCTCAGGGATCTCGAGGGCCGGTCATGGCCCGTTCAGATTAGCTACAGCAACTCGAAACCGGTGAGCTGCCATATGGCTTATGGCCAGCACAAGTTCGTTTGGGATGACGAGTTGAAGAGGGGAGATAAATGCATCATTGAGATGGCAAGCGAAGCTTCGAGGTTGAAGAAGAAATAAGGTTATAGGGATTGGGTATAATAACTAAATATTGTGTTAAAATTGTAATATTTGAAATGTTAATTTTATATTTTCGACTTTTCATTTGAGAGTAAAACTGTCCAAGAAATTTTTTAACTTAGTTTTTGGGGCTACTGATCACTTCTTACATTCAAGTTATTGAGATTTAGAAGATTTCGGGGGTAAGTTTTCAATATTAAATATTTGGAGGTAAATTTCTAAATACTAAATATTTGAATGGTATATATTTAAAATAACCCAGTATAAAAAGAAGGAACTATAGAAAGAGAAGTACCAAGGAAAAAAAATCATAAACTTAAAATAGCACAAACTTGATTTTGAAAAGAAAAGGCTATCATAGAAGAGGATAAGAGGATTATAAAAAGGGGGCATTTCGCTATTGCCCCCTATGTCAAACCATAATTAGGAAAAAAACTCAGCTTTATAATTTTATTCGCTTCAGCCACTTTCTTTTTCAAAGTAAGTATGTGTGCCCCATGTGTCAAGCGCTGAAGTGCTCATCAGTGGTGAAAGACGAAAATGTCTTTAAGTAATTGCTTCAAAAAAGTGGACCGCTTTGAAAATACCCTAATTCTAAAGATTACGATTATGATTGCAGTCCTTATAAAATGATTGCAGTATAGAGGATTGTGACTATAATCGCAGTCCTCATAAAATGATCGCAGTTCTACTTCTGAGGACTGCGATCATGATCACAGTCCTTACAAAATGCACTATTTATGAGGACTGCGACCATGATCGTAATCTTCACAAAAAATATCATGTTATGGGTCTTCATAGGATTGCAACCAGGATCATAGTCCTTTTTATTAGAACGGCAAGCATGATCTCAGTATTCATAAAAATATCCCATGTTTGAATCTTTCGCAGTCCTCACAAAATGCCCAATTTTTGAGTTTTTGTGAGGACTACGATCTGTTGGCCCAAGGTTACAATCACCCGTTTTAGTGTGTTTTGATGATTACAAAACATATGTAGTTATTTGTACTAATCATGTTTGTTGTTTCAGGGTTCTAATGATTCTAGAAGTTTTCTTTCCTAAAGGAAGGTATTTTGACTCAAGTCACCTCATTTCGGGCTCAAGTATCAAGCTTGCAAGATCATATGGAGAAGCCCACTTGAAGAACTTGTAGTACCTTAGAACCAATGTAAGAAATAGTTTGTTAAAGTTTGAGTTTTGGAAAACTGGCTCTAGGACACACACACACATATTTGTATACAAGTTTTCGTGTTTAGCATTTGTTTCTAAGTTTCATGCCTTGACAAATATGCATGACTCTAATTTTTACAAAGATATATATCATGTTTAAATCATGTATGTTTACCCTTTTCAGCATGATACTTAGCTATCTATACATCAAGAATTTTCTTTTTTCAAATTTTCCAAGTCCTATTTCCTGGCTGTTTTTCTGTTTCAGGCAGGACCGGCCAACCGGACCGGTCGACCGGAACATGTATCCAGGACGTGCACGCTTGTGCATGTCTGTCGGCCGACCGATCGGTCGACCGACTGAAAGTAGTTTGCTCTCGGGTTTTCTCGGTCGGCCGATTGGTCGACCGCCTTCAGAAAACTGTGTTTCCCTCTTGAGGCCGGTCGACCGGTCGGTCGACCCAAGCCCAACGGCTATATGCCAGCAGGGCGGACGGCCGACCGGACCGGTCGACCGCCAAGCCTGCAGAGCCCCAACGGCTCTTTCCTCTTTGGTGCAATTCTGAAATCTGTTTTTAGGACTGTATTTGGCAGAACTTTTCTGGGTTTTTGTAGACCTTTTTCAGATCAAATAAGCTTAAAATAAATAAGTTTTAATCCCTTTCTCTCCTTATAAATAGAGGAGAATAGTCTCTTGCAATGACACCAAGAAAAATACCTAAGTTTTCAAGTTTTTTAAAGAAAAGAAAAGTTTCAAAAGCTCTCAATTTTTAGATCTTTCTTGGCCTTGATTTTCAGTTGTGTTTTCTAGCAAAGATCATTTTACAACTGAGTTTTTCTCACTTCACTTCTTAGAGCCAAAAATTCCATTCTCAATCTATAAAGAAGTTGTAAAGAGAGAAGTGTTTTGTAAAGAGTTTGTGATCCTTTTAGAGATCACTTGGCTACTTGTTCCTCTTTGTTCATCTTGTGGAGATACCTCTTCGGTAGAGGTCTTTGTAAGTGGTGGAGTTCGGTGCTCCGATCTTTGGTAGACCTTGTAAGCGTCCTCGGTGGATAGTGTAAACCCTTCACGGAGGTGAAGGCGGGGATTAGAGCAGTGGCTCGAACCTCGAAACAAATATCTTGTGTTTGCGATTGCTTTGTGTTCTTGCCTTTCATTTCTATTTGCTTGTGTTATTGCTTTCATATACTATTGCTTGTGTGTTCTATATTATTGCATAATCATTCATACTTTGCCATTATCGATTAATTCTCATACAACAAGATTGCATTGTGCACCTCTAACTCATATTCAAGAGAAATCACGAGGAAGGAGTTCAGAGCCCTTCACCGGGTATATGGCTCCTAGTCTTGTTTTGAGAGATCGTTGCATCATTCATCCATCTTTGTTATAAAAAGATATTAGATTAGCAATTACACCTATTCACCCCCCCTCTAGGTGTTTTTCAATTGGTATCAGAGCTTGGTTTCTAGGTTCTTGGCTTAACAACCTTAGAAAGATCCTATTTTTGCTAATCATTTCATTCATTTCCACTTAGTAAAAATGGCCGATGGAATTAAGACCCCTCCTAAGTTTGATGGACTTAACTTTCCCATATGGAAAGTTAAGATGACCGTTTTCTTGCAATCTCTAGGAAGTGAGTTGCAAAGGCCGTGACCAAACTCTTTAGTGCACCCCCGGTGATGAATCCACTTGGTCCGAAATTGAGACTAAGGAGTTTGATGCCAATGCTAGGGCTCACTATGCACTACTTCAAGCCCTCAATGATGATGACATTTCTAGGGTCATCCATTGCAAATCCGCATTTGAGATTTGGACACATTGCTAGTTACACATGAGGAGACTTCACAAGTGAAGAGGGTTAAGATAGACCTTCTTCGGTTCCAATATGAAAACTTTTGCATGCAAGAAAATGAAACCATAGATGATATGGTTACAAGATTTACTAAGATCACTAATGGGCTTTCTTCTCTAGGTGATGCTATCGACAACGACCAAAGAGTCAGAAAGATCATTCGAGCTCTTCCTCCTTCATGGGAAGTAAAAGCAACAACCTTGAAGGAACTCAATGACAAGGAGGAGATGGAGCTTATAGGTCTCATTGGGAACCTCAAGACCTATGAGATGGAGAGAAAAGCAAGGGAGGATATGGCTCCTTCCAAGAAGAAAACTATAGCCTTCAAGAGTCAATCCACACACTCCGACGAAGATGATGAAGAAGAAGATGACGAAGAGCTCTCACTTCTTGTGAAGAACATTCGGAGGATGTACAATAAGGCTAAGTTTCAAGGAAGAAGGAGATGGCAAGGAGGCAAAGAAGAAAGAAAAATTATTTGCTTCAATTGCCAAAGACCGGGTCACATTGTTGCAGAGTGCCCGGATAAAATAAAGCCCTCCACATCAAAGAAGCCTTACAAGAAGAAAGCTTTGAAGGCTACATGGGATTCTGAGAGCGAATCTGAGGAGAAAATCGACACCGCCAACATGTGCTTCATGGCTAATGAAAGCACAAGCAAGGTAACTCCTTCCACTTCTCTTAATGATGAACTTTCCATAGATGAATTAGGAGAAGCTTTTGTAGAATTATCACATAACTATGATTTTCTAAAGAAAAAGTATTTAAAAATGAAAAAGAAAAATGAGTCCCTTAATCATCAAGTGTTTACTCTTTCTAAAGAAAAAGATGAATTACTTTCCACACTTGTCTCTACCCAAAAAGATTTTGACAACTATAAAATTTCTTGCAAAGGTAAATTTACACAAGTTGATAAAAATGAAATTACCATGCTAAAAGAGAAAATTGATTCCTTAGGAGTAGTTTTGAAAAAGTGTGAATTTGATAAAAATAGACTTGAGGCTATGTTTCCTAAGAAACAAGCACCTAAGAAACAATCTCATGCTCATACTCATGCTCATGCCTCACAACCTTTACGTCATGCCAAACCCCCAAAACATGCTCACACTTCACACACACATCATGCATTCATGTATGGTAAAGTGTTTTCATGTTCATATTGTAGCCGTAAAGGACACTTAGCTAATTTTTACTATGATAGACTAAGTGCATCTCGTCATAATGTTTGGGTTCCTAACACTAACTTTCAAGGACCCAAGAAAATTTGGGTACCAAAGTCAACAATTTTGTTAAATGATGTAGGGACCATCCAAGGCCCAAAGACGTAGAGGATTGTGGTATCTTGATAGTGGTTGCTCAAGGCACATGACTTGGGACATCAACAACTTTGCAACCCTATCAAGATACCATGAAGGTGGCACCGTCACCTTCGGAGATGATGCCAAGGGTAAAATCATCAGTATTGGTAATGTTAAACTTGGTACATCCCCTTTAATTGAAAATGTTGTTTTAGTTGATGGCCTCAAGCATAATCTCTTAAGTGTTAGTTAACTTTGTGATAAAGGTTATGATATTGTTTTTGATAATGTAGTTTGCAAAGTTATTGATAGAATATCTAATACTTGTGTATTTTCCGGTTTTCATGAAAATAATGTTTATATGATTGATATGTTTAATATGTCTTGTAATATTACTTGTTTAAAAGCCCTCGATGATGACTCTTGGTTGTGGCATAGAAGATTAGGCCACATTTCTTTTGACCATATATCTAGGTTAAACACAAAAGAAATGGTGAAAGGTATTCCTTGCTTGAATTTTGAAAAGGACCGGGTTTGTGACGCTTGTCAATTTGGGAAACAAACCAAGTCTTCTTTCAAGTCAATCAAGGATATCATGACATCACGTCCTTTGGAGTTAATCCATATGGATTTATTTGGTCCTACTCAAACCAAAAGTCTAAGTGGGAATCGGTTTGCATTTGTTTTGGTTGATGACTTTTCACGTTTTACTTGGGTTTTCTTCTTAGAACATAAAAACCAAGCCTTTTCACATTTTCAAGCCTTTAAGAAAAGAGTTGAAAAGGAAAAAGAGTCTTCTATTGTAAGAATAAGAAGTGATAGAGGTGGTGAATTCATTAACCTACCCTTTATCACTTTTTGTGAAGAACATGGAATAAAGCATGAACTATCTTATCCTAGAACTCCACAACAAAATGGAATAGTTGAACGGAAAATAAAACACTACAAGAGATGGCTAGGACAATGCTTAGTGAATATGGTCTACCACATTATTTGTGGGCCGAGGCCGTTAATACCTCATGCTATATATCAAATCGTATTTTCTTATGTAAAAATACT
This sequence comes from Agave tequilana, assembly GCA_038442645.1. Taxonomy (NCBI): domain Eukaryota; kingdom Viridiplantae; phylum Streptophyta; class Magnoliopsida; order Asparagales; family Asparagaceae; genus Agave; species Agave tequilana. The sequence goes on along the minus strand of JAVJIF010001051.1, from coordinate 160,700 downwards.
TCAAAAACTTCTTTTGAGATTTATTTTCTAGAAAACCAAATGTCTCTTATTTTAAAGTTTTTGGATGCAAGTGCTTTGTTTTAAATACAAAAGATCATTTAGGTAAATTTGATGCTAGATCTTATGAGGCTATTTTTGTTGATTATTCTAATACTAGTAAGGCTTATAGAATCTTCAATAGATCATCTTTGACTATTGAGGAATCTATACTTGTTAAGTTTAAAGAATCTAATTCGTTTGTTAAGAATATTGTAGAAATAGATTCTTTGGATGAAGGTTTGGAGAAAGTTACCTTGAAGGATTCACCTACTATTGGAGGCAAGCCAAAGGATGATGAAGGAAGTGAAGCTAAAGTAGAAGAGGCTCAAGGGAATGAAAATCAAACAATTGAAGAGGAGCCTACTCAACAACTTCCAAAGGATTGGAGGTACAATCCACATCATCCCAAGGACCTCGTTATAGGTGAAGTATCTAAAGGGGTAACCACTCGCTCTAAACTTCATAATTTTTGTGGACATTATGCATTTATTTCTCATGTTGAACCCAAGAACGTCCTCGAAGCTGAGGCCGATTCATATTGGTTGCTAGCTATGCAAGAGGAGCTCAATCAATTTGAGCGCAACCAAGTTTTGCATCTTGTTCCTAGGCCCCATGATAGACCAACAATTAGTACTAAGTGGATCTTTAAGAACAAGTTGGATGAATCGGGTAACGTTGTTAGAAATAAGGCTAGGTTAGTTGCCCAAGGTTACACTCAAATCGAAGGAATCGATTTTGAAGAAACCTTTGCACCCGTAGCACGGCTTGAAGCCATACGGATGACACTAGCATTTGCCTCATATAAAGATTTTAAATTGTTTCAAATGGATGTTAAAAGTGCTTTCCTAAATGGTTTTATTGAAGAGGAGGTGTATGTTGAACAACCCCCCGGGTTTGTTGATCCTACACATCTGGATTTTGTTTTTAAACTTGATAAGGCACTTTATGGTTTAAAACAAGCCCCTAGGGCTTGGTATGAAAGACTTTCTTCATTTTTAATTTCAAATGGTTTTAAGAAAGGAAAAATAGACACTACCTTGTTTACAAAACATGTAGAAAATGATATTCTTATTGTGCAAATTTATGTAGATGATATTATTTTTGGTTCTACTAATGAATCTCTTTGCCAAGTTTTTGAGTCATGCATGAAGGATGAATTTGAAATGTCTATGATGGGGGAGCTCAACTATTTCCTTGGTCTCCAAATCAAGCAAAAGAAGGATGGGATCTTCATCAATCAAGCTAAGTACACAAAGGAACTAATCAAAAGGTTCGGGCTTGAAGGAGCTAAAGTGAGCAAAACTCCCATGGCAACAACCACAAAGCTTGATAAGGATGAACAAGGTAAAAGTGTAGACATTAAACTTTATCGTAGCATGATAGGTAGTTTGTTATATTTAACGGCTAGTAGGTCGGATATTATATTTTCCGTTTGTCTTTGTGCACGTTTTCAATCTTGTCCTAAAGAGTCTCACATAATTGCGGTTAAACGCATAATTAGATACCTTAAGGGCACTATTGAAATGGGTTTGTGGTATCCGAAAACCGGCCAATTTTCAATGACGAGTTTTTCGGATGCCGACTATGCGGGTTGTAGGGTAGATAGGAATAGCACAAGTGGAGCATATCAATTTCTTGGTAATTGTCTTGTCTCTTGGTCTTCCAAAAAGCAAAATTCGGTAGCCCTTTCAATCGCCGAGACAGAGTATGTTGCAACGGAGCTTGTTGTGCACAAGTTCTTTGGATGAAACATACTCTCCTTGACTATGATTTGCATTTTTCTCATATTAAAATATTTTGTGATAATACTAGTACAATTCATATGACAAAGAATGCAAATCAATATAGTAAAACTAAGCACATTGACATTAGATATCACTTTCTTAGAGATCATTATGAGAAAGGTGATATTGATATTGATTAAGTTTCTACCGATTTTCAACTTGCCGATATTTTTACAAAACCTCTAGACTATGCTAGATTTTCTTTTATTTGTGGTTTGTTGAATGTGTGTATTATGGATTCTTAAAGAAAAACAATTTTATTTTGTTTAACCCTTTTTGATGTATGACAAAAAGGGGGAGAAAAAGTGAGTTTGTTTTTGGTATTGAGTTTGTTTTTGGTATTTTGTAACTTAAGTTTTTACTTAAGCTCTACTTGTGTTTTTGTATAGCTTTCATGTGTTTATGCCTTATGTATATTGCCATTCATAGTCCATTCTTTTATACATAGCATAATTTGAGGGGGACCTTCCAAGCTCCTTTCCCATATCTTTTGAAATAACATATATATGTTTTGTCATCATCAAAAAGGGGGAGATTGTTGGCCCAAGGTTACAATCACCCGTTTTAGTGTGTTTTGATGATTACAAAACATATGTAGTTATTTGTACTAATCATGTTTGTTGTTTCAGGGTTCTAATGATTCTAGAAGTTTTCTTTCCTAAAGGAAGGTATTTTGACTCAAGTCACCTCATTTCGGGCTCAAGTATCAAGCTTGCAAGATCATATGGAGAAGCCCACTTGAAGAACTTGTAGTACCTTAGAACCAATGTAAGAAATAGTTTGTTAAAGTTTGAGTTTTGAAAAACTGGCTCTAGGACACACACACATATTTGTATACAAGTTTTCGTGTTTAGCATTTGTTTCTAAGTTTCATGCCTTGACAAATATACATGACTCTAATTTTTATAAAGATATATATCATGTTTAAATCATGTATGTTTACCCTTTTCAGCATGATACTTAGCTATCTATACATCAAGAAATTCTTTTTTTTTACAAATTTTCCAAGTCCTATTTCCTGGCTGATTTTCTGTTTCAGGCAGGACCGGCTGACCGGACCGGTCGACCGGAACATGTATCCAGGACGTGCACGCTTGTGCATGTCTGTCGGTGACCGATCGGTCGACCGACTGAAAGTAGTTTGCTCTCGGGTTTTCTCGGTCGGCCGACCAGTCGACCGCCTTCAGAAAACTGTGTTACCCTCTTGAGGCCGGTCGACCGGTCGGTCGACCCAAGCCCAACGGCTATATGCCAGCAGGGCGGACGGCCGACCGGACCGGTCGACCGCCAAGCCTGCAGAGCCCCAACGGCTCTTTCCTCTTTGGTGCAATTCTGAAATCTGTTTTTAGGACTGTTTTTGACAGACTTTTTCTGGGTTTTTGTAGACCTTTTTCAGATCAAATAAGCTTAAAATAAATAAGTTTTAATCCCTTCCTCTCCCTATAAATAGAGGATAATAGTCTCTTGCAATGACACCAAGAAAAATACCTAAGTTTTCAAGTTTTTCAAAGAAAAGAAAAGTTTCAAAAGCTTTCAATTTTTAGATCTTTCTTGGCCTTGATTTTCAGTTGTGTTTTCTAGCAAAGATCATTTTACAACAGAGTTTTTTTCACTACACTTCTTAGAGCCAAAAATTCCATTCTCAATCTATAAGGAAGTTGTAAAGAGAGAAGTGTTTTGTAAAGAGTTTGTGATCCTTTTAGAGATCACTTGGCTACTTGTTCCTCTTTGTTCATCTTATGGAGATACCTCTTCGGTAGAGGTCTTTGTAAGTGGTGGAGTTCGGTGCTCCGGTCTTTGGTAGACCTTGTAAGCGTCCTCGGTGGATTGTAGAAACCCTTCACGGAGGTGAAGGCGGGGATTAGAGCAGTGGCTCGAACCTCGAAATAAATATCTTGTGTTTGCGATTGCTTTGTGTTTTTGTCTTTCATTTCTATTTGCTTGTGTTATTGCTTTCATATACTATTGCTTGTGTGTTCTACATTATTGCATAATCATTCATACTTTGCCATTATCGATTAATTCTTATACAACAAGGTTGCATTGTGCACCTCCAACTCATATTCAAGAGGAATCACGAGGAAGGAGTTCAGAGCCCTTCACCGGGTATACGGCTCCTAGTCTTGTTTTGAGAGATCGTTACATCATTCATCCATCTTTGTTTTAAAAAGATATTAGATTAGCAATTACACCTATTCACCCCCCTCTAGGTGTTTTTTACGATCATGGCCGCAACCTTTTTATTATTATTACGACTATGATCGCAGTCCGTACAAAATGCCCTATTTATGAGTCACAATCCTCATATCAGTATCGACATCATCAGCAGACCCCTGTCCACTGACATCGAATGATTCATAATGCTTTTTAAATCTAAACACAAATAAAATTCATCTCGAGCACGAACAAACATGATCTGCCAAGAGTCAATCCCTAAAAAAAATTCCTAGGGCTCCACCCCTGACCCTGAGATGGGGCTTCCCGTCTCCTTCCAACTCCACGACGACCTGATCGCAGGTCAACCCGTGAATAACTATGCGTCAGAGTCAAGGTTGAGGAGAGAGCAATGTCAGTGGTGATGAGGAAGCGTAAAAGAGAATATAAAAATATATAAAGAAGTGGTGGTTGGAAGGAATCAGTTTATGTTGACGTGGATGATGCGATAGCGAACAAAATTATGAAGTTGAGTTTTTTCTAATTATAAAGTAAAGTAAGTGACTGTAGTAAAAATTTCCTTTAAAAAATGAAACAGGAAGAAAGAATTAAAAAAAGTAAGGAACAAAGGAGAATATAGCCAGAGAAAAAAAAATAAAGAAAGAATTAATGGGAAAATAAAAGCATAAAATCATTGAAGAAAAGCAAAAAAATTATTAAAAATAGAATAATAAACAAAATAAAAAGTTATTGGGCCAAGGTTTTTGACAGAGGAGGTGGATTAGAGTTAAGACAGAGGAAGAGAGTTGTGAAACAGGATGAAGCTAGAGAGTCTTATCCAATATAATCAAGTCACCATTATTCAGACGCATTGTTTCTTAATGTTGTCTTATCCTAAAGTAGTACATTAGTTACTAGACACTAGACAAAACTTGATACATCTTTAATCTAATTTATAACCCTTAATCCTACCATAAGTTATCTATGTTCATGCCCTTAGCTCGAAAACCACCCTATCTTAGACTTCACTCAAGCCTAACCATAATTATCTGTAATCCCAGTGCTTTTCATATCCCTAACAATAATCTTGATTCAATTATACCATTGTAACAACAAAATGTATCCCAGCTTACGGGCCTTTCTTAAAAAGAACAAACAATGTTTGCGTCACATTAGTCAAAATGAAGCCTTAGACTGCAAAATATTGAATAAAAGAAAATATGGAGAATCTAATCAAGCAACTGCAGTATAAGCTTCTGAAAGTAGAAATATTAATTTGCTTGTTTTAAACATTATAGCTTCTGATTTTAAAAAAAAAGAAAAGAAAGAGAAATAAAAACAGAAAATAGTTTCTAAGTTTTAGCTATCATCACCAGTAATAGTAATAATAGTCACATCACAGAAGATAATTTAGCCTCTAGACAATGATGGACACTACGAAGGATAGAGAGATGCGTTTACTTGGCAAGTCAAGCAAACAAGATTAGACTCGGAATCTTAGCTGCTTCATCTAGAATCTGACCCATTTGTTGCAAATTTTAATAAATGATGTACTTTGTTGTAAAATAAAGTTCCATTAATTAACCAATCTGACAGCACCATTTCATTTTGGTGTTTGGTGTTTAAACAAACATTGTCTTTATTTAGAAATGTGTAGTTGTTGGAAAACTTCCACACGTCTTCAAAACTCCAACAGTCTCATTTTATTGGGCTGATCATCCAATTAAATGAGATTAATTTTTGATTTAAAACCTTAATTTATTTTCTTGCCGTTTCATTGTCTTAACTAAAATATTTAATTTTTCATTTATTTTGTTGTTTATTAAGGGGGTGCCTTGAGCTTATAGAAGGAGCCCTCTCTCATTCATTCTCCACACAGCTACTAAATCATTCTCTCCCTTCTCAAAAATTTCTGCTACACTAAAATTAGTTCTGTTCAAAAATTTATTGAAGCTCTGCTGCTTTCAAGTTTTCTTGCGGTGGTTTTTTTTCCCATTCGGGCAATAATTCTCTTTCTGAGCAAATGCTTGATTTACCGTTCTAGGTCAAATACTGATGATTTTAACTATGAAAATGCTCTATGCTACCGCAATAGCAAGTGGCTATGCGGGCCGTGATCCACAAGGAGGGACTAGCGATGGAAGCCTTTTAGTAAGTTCTCTTTTATGCTACAATTAATGGTTAAAATTCTTCTTTTAGTTCTTAAAAAGAAAAGAGAAAAATGGAGTTAAAGTCAAGATAGGAAGAAAGTGGAAGATAGAGAAAGTGAAGAAAATGAAAGTAGATATGTACAAAGAAATTGAAAAAAATTGAAAGAAATTTAGAAGATTGTAGTGTTGGTAATTTACACTAATGATCGGGGTAAAATCGCGCACAAAAAGTGTATGTTTTGAAATAGATATTTAAAGTGTGTGCGCTTTGGCTTCCTCGATACTTCCGTTATAGCATAGAGGCTAAAACGAGTCGAATCCACAAGGATGGGAGGCGATAGAAGCTTTACCGGTTGATTCACGTGTTTGTTAAAAATTCTTCAAAGTTTTAAAGAATGAAAAGAAAAGAATGAAAAGAGAAGTACGGTGAAACACAAAGGAGTGGGAAACATAGAAAAGAATATATTTGTGGTTTTTGGAATGTTTCTAAACAAAGTGAAAAAGAAAGAAAACTTATGGCACTAACTACTAATGACTCCACTAACATGCTAACCTCTTAGTGATAGTTGCCTCACATGTATCATTGGCCATCACTAGTCCTTGGTTCAAGAGCGATTCAAAGCATGACCCATATGTAACTCATCACAACCCAACTCATCAAACAAGTGCAAGCTACACTTAAACCATCAATACTATAGAAAAGTAAGCATGAAGTAAAGTAATGTTAGCTTGTTAGTGGTTAGGAAGTTAGAGTGTTAGATCCATCATCATGAGCCATCAATGGCTCTTGCAAGAGCAAGGCCAAACCGAAGCTATTAGATTCATGTTGATTATCATGAAAGAAGTTAGCAAGTTAATGGTTAGTAGTTAGTTACCATGAGAGAAAAGTTAGCTACACATGTAAAATAGATTGGAGAGAAGAAAACATAGAGAGGTAAAGAGAGCACCTTTCATAATTGTCACCTTCTATTACAAGCACTCTTGCATTCCAAGCATGTATCACTCTCTCTCCCTATTACAAGATCTACAAAATGAAAAATACAATGGAGGAAGAAGAATTAACCTAAACTAAACTATCCTAAACTACAACATGAAAATGAAACTACTCCTAAAACTCTGCATATCTCCAACTCTGGAATCCCAGGGGGGTATTTATAGGCTCCAAGGGAACAAGGGGCCAGGGGACAAACCCTGGCCTGAAGCGGCGCGCGCCCCGCGGGCCGTGGAAACGTGGCTTAGGCCGCGTTTTCGCTGCCATTCAATGGCCGCGCGCGCGGCGCTTCGAGCCGCGCACGATCCTTTCTATCCTCTGTCAACTTCTGTGCCCAGTTTTGATTTTACAGCCCCTGATTTTGATGAAATCAGCCTCCTAGATCAATGGCTATCTTAATAGGCCTTTAATCACTAATTAAATGGTGATTTAGGGTCTTCTTCTTCATTGCACACCATTGACCTAGAATCAAGAAAGAAAGGTATTATTAGCAGAATTTATTATTAAATAAATATGAGAATGTGATGAAAATTATGCAAAATAAGAGACTAATCACACCCCCACACTTATCTTTTGCTCGTCCCGAGCAAAAAAAAACTAAGGAAATTATTACACCACTTTCGCAGGTGACACGATTGCATTAAACATGTGCAACAAGCCGTTAAACCTCTAAGTTTCCCTTAGAGGAGGAGTTTTGTCTCCTAAAGATTTTCAGCGGATTACACCCACAAAATCCATAAAGAAAGAAATCAAATGTTAGTATTTTGAAAACACATTTTGAAATAAAGAAAAGTGTTGAGGTATTTTTGCGAAAATATAAGTGATCTAAGGTCATAGGTTAACCAGAAATTGTTCTTTCTTAAACTAAGTCAAAATGCAAAAAAATCTTGTTATAAATTAAATGTAAGAATTTAAAATTGAATTGACTCTTTGATCTTTCATAAAACTCTTAGAAAAATATGCACTTTGTGAACTGTGAAGATTTTTGGAATATCGACTCAAACTTTCATGCAATTTATTTAATATATATTATTATTTATTTATTTATTTATTTCTTTTTTCTTCCCTTAGTTTTCTTAGGCTTTCTTATTTACCCAGGTAGTGAGCCTTTAGCCGGTGACTCCCAAACCAGATGGTCTTAGGGCACCAGATGAGAAAACATCCTTCGGACTTAAGAACTCGAGTAAACAAGGCCACAAAACTAAATGGGGTTATATATATTTTTTTTCACCATTTTAGGTATGAATAATCATGCTTCCTGAGGCATAATTACCCAACATCAATAAGTGATTTTTAAAAAAAATTTCAATATATTTTTATGGCATTTCCAGTCTTTGTATCAATCCCAAAAATTGTGTAAGTGTGAAGTGCATAAATCTAAGACAAAAAAAATCAAGATCAAATGATCTTTTCAATCTTACTTTCTTATCCTAAAATTTAAACAAGATCTATTATTTGACTTGGTTTAAAATTTTCATAATTTTAGGTCTTTCTAATTCCTAAGATAATCTTAATTTTCTTAAAAATGGATCAAAAACTATTTCACTTGTTTCAAAAAGTTTTGTGAAAAGAAAAGTTTTTATATAAAAGATTTTTTTTTAAGTAAAAAGAAGTGTAAAAGAAAGAAAATATAAAGCTAACTATGTTAGTAAACCCTGTTGGCTCAAAGGCCTTCCACTCTAGTTTTGATGATGATTAACTCATGTAGTTATATGTACTAATTATCTTGTGATTTTAGTTCCAGATCATTAATCAAGATATTAGTTGGTGATTAGCTTCAACTAGATGTTTTAGAAGCTTTCACATGGTGATTCAAGAGCCGGACGTCAAAGATGATATCTAGCACTCTTGGAGTCAAGCTCGGTGAATCAAGTTGTGGATCGAGTCGGCTTGGAGATTGCGCTCTACAAGAAGACATCGGTACCATAGTTTAGAGTTTGTGTTTTAGATCCAATGTGTAAAGATTAGAATAGTATGATATGCTCAAGTTCACAACACACACGTTTCATGTTTGGGTTTTCGGTTTTAGGTTTAACCGATCTTGTTTTTTCATGAATAGATTTTATATCAAAACAAATTTACATGGTTTAGTGTATATTAGATTTGTTCTATATACATGCATGCTTCAACAATTTAAACAAACTTAGTTTGATAGTCTATTTCATGTGTTTTATGTTTTGGTATTTCTAACAAAACATATTTTGGAATTAAAGACAAAAACTATGATATATATGTTTCATGTATATTGGATTTCTATCCATATGCATCATGCTTAAATGTTGTTTAATATCATGTTTTTGTATTTGGATGAGTTTTGGACAAAATGTATTTTCTATTCATAAATCTAAGTTTTAGAAAATACAAGTCTTGGTTTTTGGTAAAAATTTAAGATACAAAAATAGTTCATATTGATTGATATTTGAGCTAAACTTTTTATCACATGTTTATATATCAATGCAAAATGATAAAACTATTTTGGGGATTTTTACAAGACTTAAAAGATTTATTAAAATATTTTTAACCCTGTTTTGCTGACCTGATTTGTTGCCTGCCAGGCTAGGTCGGTCGACCTGACGGTCGACCGTACCAAGTAGCCGGTCGACCGTATAGGTCGACCGACGTGCACGGATACGTGCACGCTGGCTGCCTCTTTGGGCCGGTCGACCGGACTGAGAGCAGGTTGCTCTCTGTTTATTTCGGTCGACCGAGCGGTCGACCGGTAGCTGCCAACGGGTCAAAATATGACCATTGGACGGTCGACCGAGCGGTCGACTGGTAGGGTATTTCTGACAGTTTCTGCTGCCAACGGCTAGTTTCCAGATTAGCCTATAAATACCCCATTTGTAAGAGTTTTTCTCTAAGAATTTTTTGGACGAATTTCTGAGTTTTCTCTGTGGTTTAAAGAAGTTTAAAAAGAGTTTCTTTGTGCTAAAAGGATCAATCTTATTGTTTGAAAGTGTTTTAAGATTTCAAAGAAAAATAGTCTTTTGGAGAATTTGATTTGGTTCATTCTATCTATATCTTTGTGGTGATTTCCCAAGTGATTTTTCTTTGTTTTGAACACTTTGTTTTCTCCACACTTGAGCTACATCTACTTTCTCAATCTATAGGATCTTTGTGTGGGAGAAAGAAATTGTTTGTGGTTGTTGTTTAGACCACCAAGTTGTAAACCCATTCCTTGCTTTGTGCCTTTCCCTCATTGTGTTGAGGAGGTTGTGCATTTGGGTTGTATCCCTCAAGTTGTGAGGTGATCCTTGTATTGGTTTGTGAAAATCCCTTAAGTTGTGAGGTGATTGTTGTTGGCTTGGAGTTGTGCCTCAAGGAGGAGGTTGTGTTTGTAAGGAGAGGAGTTGGGTACTCCTTGTAATTGTGATTGCCCCAAATCCTCGGTGGAGGTTCCCTTTGTGGGAGTCCTTTGTGGACAAGCTAGTGGATTGGAAATCCTTTACGGTGGTGAAGGCGGGGATGTAGAGTTGGGTGCTCGAACCTCGAAACATATCTTGTTGTTTGCGCTTGATCCATTGACTCTCTCTCTATCTCTCTCTTTACTTTGTGCCTTGCATCTATTCATATTGTGCATTCATTTTTATATGCTTGGTTGTGTGTGCATCACTTGTTGATTGCACTTGAGTGCTCTTTGCGATTAAGTTTTTAAATTTCACATTTAGTTCATAGATTAGCTATATCACCTATTCACCCCCCCTCTAGGTGATTTCAATTGGTATCAGAGCTAGCGCTCCTGATATTTAGGTTTAACCACCTAGGAGTGAGATCTTGGTTTGCTAATCTTCATTTATATTTTCATTTGCACTCATTTAGTTTGCACTCATGGATAGCCCTCCTATGTTCGACCATTTTAGACTTGATATTTGGAAGGCAAATATGAGTAAACATTTAAAAAGCCTAGGACATCTTGTTTATCAAGCCATTACTATAGAATCCCTTCCAAATAGTAGCAAGCATAAGAAGGCCAATGCACTTGCACTTAGGACACTTAGAGCATCTCTTAATGAAGATCTATTATAGGTGTTTGATCATTATGGTTCGGCTTTTGCAGTTTGGAGCATTTTGACGTCTCCCAAGCTACCCGTGATTATCAACAAGTTGAGGAGATCTAGGAGAGACAAGTCCGACGAGCATTGCCTCATGGTCCAAGGGAAAGACTCCCTTGAGGTACATTCGGATTCTCAAATAGATGATAGATCTAGTTCATATTGCTATGGTTATTTGGAAGTTCAAAATTTAAATGTTGAACTTGCCACAAAACTTGAAAATTTTGTAGAAAAGCATGATTCTTTGAAAAAGAAACATTTTGATTTAAAAGAAGAGATGAAGGATTTATGTTCAACTTTTGAATCGGTTTTGCAAGAGAAAGAAGAGATTACTAGTGAACGTGACTCACTTGAATCTCAACTTGAACTTGCTCTTAAAGAGATTGAAGTTTTGAAAAATAAAAATGATTGTGATGATATCTTGAAGAACAATGAGATTCTATCTTCCAAATTGGATTTTATTTTAGAAGAAAACCTTTCTTTAAAAAGCAAAATTGATTTCATCACTAAGGAACTAAATCTTGTTTTTAAGAAAAATGAATCTTTGCAAAATGATTTAGATTCCCATGTTTGCTAGCTTCTTCTTCTTGCACACCTATTGCATGCTCCACTTTATCTTCATGCATTGAAAATGACATAAATATTTTGAAGAAAAGTGTTGATTGTTTGGGCTCCACTTTGAGCCATTGTGCCATAAACCACACTCGTTTGGAATTCTTGGTTCGTAAGAAACAAGTTCCAACTATGCATGCACACCCATCACGGCATACACATGCTTTCCACGGTCACCACCATCACACGTATGCTCATGTGTACACATGTACACATTGTGATCGAAAAGGCCATCTTGCTAGATTTTGCTATGATAGATTACATGATGAAAATTTAGCAACAAATTTTGTTTGGGTTAGAAAAGATACTAACCCTCGTGGACCCAAAAGGAAATGGGTACCAAAAACCACCTCTTTGATTTTTGATGTAGGTGGGGGCTCTCGCATAACGTGAGAGTTTTGGTGCCTTGAGGTGGATGCGTTCCGAGCTTAAAAGAGAATCAATTGGATGCTTCACTCTCAAGGGAAATGTGGTGGGAGGACCACCGTGTTTTGGAGACATGGAGAGTTGCCTCTTCGTTTTTGGTAACAATCCCATACTCCCTTTATTGTTTACATGCTTTCATATCATTGTTTATAGCATGTTTTATTGTTTCATGATTAGTATGTTTATTGCCATGTTTGTTAGACTTATGCCTTACATGATTAGTACTTGAGACACCCATGTTTTATATGGACCCATATTTTGTGTTCTCTTTATGTTTTAGCTATCATGTAGATCATAGATCTAATGCACATGTCTTTAGCATAATGATCATATGATGTTTATGATTTTATGATTTTTGTTTGATACTTTGGATTTTGATTTAGATATTAAATGTCATGATTTACACAAATGATCTTATTTATGTTTATCATGTTGATTTGTACATTTGTATATCATTTTGTACTTCATGATTTGATTACTTGCTTGAATGTTAGTTTTCATTAAGACTAGGAAATATACTTGTACAACTAGTGAGCAACAAATAGATTATTACATGTTTGTGCTTAAATGCTCATTTGCACTTATTAGATGTACTAGTATAGTCTAGTTTTGATGATCCATGCATTTGACTTGTATTCACCATTCTACTTGTTTTGGTTGACTTCATGTATATGTCCATCTTGTCCAAACTATCATCTATACATATACATCCTTGAGCCACGTGCCTTCATGCATATTATTTTGTGGACTCATTATGTTTAGGATATGTATGTATACTCTAGTTTGTACATGACATACATATGCCTTGAAGTTTAAATCGTTTTGATGATTTTCATGTTTTTAAGTAATTTCAATTAATAATGAAAATTTAGTTTATCATGTGTTAATGTTTTAAAGGAATTTCATTTGAGCTTGAATGCAAAATCTTCATGACAATGTATTTCACATTACACTTGTTCACTCACTTTATTATGTTTCTCATGATTGTGTTTTCATGAGTATGATATGGGCTTTATGGACTTTGAGTGTTTAGTGATCATGTGATTCTCAAGTTTCATGAAAAATATTTTTGTGTTATTCCTTACTTAAAGGATTTCGTACTAGTTAACAAGTTTTCCATTTAACTAGTTGCGATATTCTTTTCTTTGGTAGTAGTTTTCAAACATACTATATTTGTAAACCTATTTTTGAAAACCCCTACCTTCCATGGGCGGTTGGATGGGAGATCATGTTCATGTATGCTTTATAGTGAAAATCATTTTAAACTTGCTCATGATTGGGAGGTTAGTTGATATGAGTTATACACTTGACCTTATTTCTATTTTAATTGGTATCATTGAATACTTTCAATTGGTATCAATATGACATCTTTTTGTATACTCATATTTTTGTTGTGTATGTATGCTTTCAATTGGTATCATCTTTCGTGATTAGTATTTATTCTATTTCATACACATATACATGTTTATTTGTGCTTATTATATCCCTATATCTTGAAGCACAAATTTTGTTTATGCTAAGCTTGAGTTTTTCAATTGAAACAAGGTTAAAGAAAATTTTCAATCGATTCAATTGATTCAATTTTCAATTGGTATCTTTATACAAGCGTTATCATAATATTGCTTATGCTAAGCTTTATTCAAATCTTGTTTTTCAATTGATTTTTCAATTGAAGTTTTATAACTATGCATAGGCTTGTTAACATAAAAGTTTTCATTTTTTTTGGTGTTTCATAAAGGGGGAGAAAACTCGCATTTTATATTTCAATTGATATTTTGTTTGGTATTCCACTCCCTTGCTTTATGATAAAAAAACAATAATTTCAATTGGTATCTTATGTTTTAAAGAATAATAAGTTTCATTTGGTATCAAGATTTGTTTTTAAGGAAATTCAAAATTCGTATTGTTTAATTTCAAATTGGTATCAAGTTTGTTTGTTTACAATTGGTAGGTTATTTGTTTACTTATCAATTGGTATCAAGATTTTCATTTTTGTTTTCAATTGGTATATGTTCTCGTTTTGATTTCAATTGATTTGTTGTTTTTCAATTGGTATCAATATGCACTTCATTGACACATTTTTAATTGGTATCATATTTGATTTAACCCCTTATTAACATTATTTTTGTTTTAGACAAAAAGGGGGAGAACATTTTGTTTTATTTAACCCTTTGTCAGTTCTTTGTTTTGAACAAAAAGGGGGAGAAGAATTTATTGTTTTGCTTTTGCTTTTACCCCTTTATTGATGATTGACAAAAAAGGGGAGAAGAATTTGAGTTTTATATGCATATTTGTGTTTTTGCATATAGTTAAAGAAGCCTTGTTTATATGCATGTTTTATGTTTTATTTTAATTGGTATCCAAAGCATGTTTATATGTGTTTAGGAACATTCATTGCATATATTTATTGTTTATTTGTTATGCATGAGTTAAGGGGGAGCTTCTTTTAAGCTTAACTTTAATCCATGCATATATAACTCTATGAGTTTTGTCATCATAAAAAAGGGGGAGATTGTTGGCCCAAAGGCCTTCCACTCTAGTTTTGATGATGATTAACTCATGTAGTTATATGTACTAATTATCTTGTGATTTTAGTTCCAGATCATTAATCAAGATATTAGTTGGTGATTAGCTTCAACTAGATGTTTTAGAAGCTTTCACATGGTGATTCAAGAGCCCGGACGTCAAAGATGATATCTAGCACTCTTGGAGTCAAGCTCGGTGAATCAAGTTGTGAATCGAGTCAGCTTGGAGATTGCGCTCTACAAGAAGACATCGGTACCATAGTTTAGAGTTTGTGTTTTAGATCCAATGTGTAAAGATTAGAATAGTATGATATGCTCAAGTTCACAACACACACATTTCATGTTTGGGTTTTCGGTTTTAGGTTTAACCGATCTTGGTTTTTCATGAATAGATTTTATATCAAAACAAATTTACATGGTTTAGTGTATTTCAACTATTTAAACAAACTTAGTTTGATAGTCTATTTCATGTGTTTTATGTTTTGGTATTTCTAACAAAACATATTTTGGAATTAAAGACAAAAACTATGATATATATGTTTCATGTATATTGGATTTCTATCCATATGCATCATGCTTAAATGTTGTTTAATATCATGTTTTTGTATTTGGATGAGTTTTGGACAAAATGTGTTTTCTATTCATAAATCTAAGTTTTAGAAAATACAAGTCTTGGTTTTTGGTAAAAATGTTAAGATACAAAAATAGTTCATATTGATTGATATTTGAGCTAAACTTTTTATCACATGTTTATATATCAATGCAAAATGATAAAACTATTTTGGGGATTTTTACAAGACTTAAAAGATTTATTAAAATATTTTTAACCCTGTTTTGCTGACCTAATTTGTTGCCTGCCAGGCTAGGTCGGTCGACCTGACGGTCGACCGTACCAAGTAGCCGGTCGACCGTATAGGTCGACCGACGTGCACGGATACGTGCACGCTGGCTGCCTCTTTGGGCCGGTCGACCTCACGGTCGACCGACTGAGAGCAGGTTGCTCTCTGTTTATTTCGGTCGACCGAGCGGTCGATCGGTAGCTGCCAACGGGTCAAAATATGACCGTTGGATGTTCGACAGAGCGGTCGACCGGTAGGGTATTTCTGGCAGTTTCTGCTGCCAACGGCTAGTTTCTAGATTAACCTATAAATACCCCATTTGTAAGAGTTTTTCTCTAAGAATTTTTTGGACGAATTTCTGAGTTTTCTCTGTGGTTTAAAGAAGTTTTAAAAAGAGTTTCTTTGTGCTAAAAGGATCAATCTTATTGTTTGAAAGTGTTTTAAGATTTCAAAGAAAAATAGTCTTTTGGGGAATTTGGTTTGGTTCATTCTATCTATATCTTTGTGGTGATTTCCCAAGTGATTTTTCTTTGTTTTGAACACTTTATTTTCTCCACACTTGAGCTACATCTACTTTCTCAATCTATAGGATCTTTGTGTGGGAGAAAGAAATTGTTTGTGGTTGTTGTTTAGACCACCAAGTTGTAAACCCATCCTTGCTTTGTGCCTTTCCCTCATTGTGTTGAGGAGGTTGTGCATTTGGATTGTATCCCTCAAGTTGTGAGGTGATCCTTGTATTGGTTTGTGGAAATCCCTCAAGTTGTGAGGTGATTGTTGTTGGCTTGGAGTTGTGCCTCAAGGAGGAGGTTGTGTTTGTAAGGAGAGGAGTTGGGTACTCCTTATAATTGTGATTGCCCCAAATCCTCGGTGGAGGTTCCCTTTGTGGGAGTCCTTTGTGGATAAGCTAGTGGATTGAAAATCCTTCACGGTGGTGAAGGCGGGGATGTAGAGCTGGGTACTCGAACCTCGAAACATATCTTGTTGTTTGCGCTTGATCCATTGACTCTCTCTCTATCTCTCTCTTTACTTTGTGCCTTGCATCTATTCATATTGTGCATTCATTTTTATATGCTTGGTTGTGTGTGCATCACTTGTTGATTGCACTTGAGTGCTCTTTGCAATTAAGTTTTTAAATTCCGCATTTAGTTCATAGATTAGCTATATCACCTATTCACCCCCCCTCTAGGTGATTTCAAACCCTCCCCCACACTTATCTCATGCATGATCCTCAATGCATCGTGAATGTGTAAATACATGAAACAAATGGAGAGGGAAGGAGATTACCTCAAGGGGGTGGCTCCGGTGGTGGTCTGATTGGGCCAAGCATTGCGACCCAATCAAAATAGCGTGGATCGTGTAGGAACCCACCAGTGACCTCTCTAATATGACCCAATAAAATGTTGATTGAATGAATGATCTTATTTAAAAATTTATCCTCATCTAATTTTCAATTTTCAAAAATAATTATTGAGTCATTTTTGTCAACAGTCTTGTCCAACAATGAAGTGTGATTTTGGAAGATGATGGATTTGGACTTAAAGGGATCAGGAATAAAAACCGATACCGACTCGAGAATTTGACTCGGATCAAGTCGAGAGTCAACAGTGAGAGTCGAAATTGGTTCAAAAATAGGGTCCAAACCAAAGAATTGATGTTCACACACTTTTCCCATAGTGTGATCATAAGATATTGATGATTCAATTTCATAGTGTACGGGTACAGGATTTAATGTTGACTCCAGAATAGAGAAAAAATCTGATAAAGATACCGGAGTCATTATTGAATTAAAAAGTGAAATGGAATTCCCAACAGGAGGTTCAGGATCACATTCAAGGTCGTTTTCAATTTCAGAGAAGGGATAACTTGCTAGAATGTCCAGGTGACTTTCATAACTTGGAGTTTGGTCAAGTTCGAATGTGTGTTCTGAAATTGAATCTGGATTCCCAAATTGACATGATTCAAGGGTCCAATCAATAGAGTTAGGGATATAAGAATTGGTCAATGGTTGACAAGAAAGATTTTCCTCGCTCTCATTGATCAGATCGCTCATTATTGAGTCTAACCTACTGACAAACAGGGTGACAGAATGTTGAGTCCTAATCATGTCTTCCATACTTTTTGTAATTGGTTTTTCTTGAAAAGATGAGTATAGAAGTTGATTTTGGAAATTGTGGTGAAATTGTGAGTCCATCGGATTTTGCGGTTGCTGCTCAGACTCATGCAAGGGTTCTATACTCAAGTCCAGTATTGAAGTTTGTTCATTTTAAATTGGTGAGACTGAAAAAGATGAGTATGACTCTTGAAAATTTGGTTGAGAGGATGAGTCCATCTGTTTTGCATTCTTTCACAACAGACTTCCAAATGCTTTTCTAGCTTAGATTCTTCTTCAATTGGATGCTCTAGAAAAGGAGTATGTGGAGTTTGATGTGGGAAGGATTGTGAATTGAGCAAATTTTACATTTGTTGTAGGGACTCTTCTATACTCCTTTCCAAATCAGATTTTTCTTCAGGTGGTGGAACAGGAGAAGAAGTATATGAACCAAAATCGGGGAATGAATAGTGTGAAAGTTGTGGACAAGATGGTTGAAAATTTGACTCGGGATAGGTGAATTCCCATGAACTTTGTGAAGAGTTGAAATTATTTTGAAAATCTTGGTTATAGGATTAGAGATATGGGTCATATTGAGTCGGATAAGCCCAACTCGGCATATATGGTTGGTTCATGTTGTACATAGCTGGGTTGGATTTATCCAAGTCAAATAAGGTCGGAGTGAAATATGGATTTATATCATGATTGAAAGAATTATTGTTGTTAAAATCCATATCACAATTTACAAAAAATAAAGAAAACAAACAAACAAACAAACAAAGAAAAAGAAAAAGAAAAAGAAAAAGAAAACAAGCCTATGCTAAGGTTGACCTAGACCTAGACGACTCCTAACTGGTTAGACTGTCCACAGGGGGTCTGTTGTCGGAAGCTGACCATGAGTTAATCGGCCAGGTAGGGGCAAGATCAGTGGGAGGTATCCGTGCCGGAGCAACGGGCTTAATTATGCCAAACCACTGTTCTTCGAGGTTTCACCTCTCAATCCCTAACCTTAGACACTGATTTAGAAAGAGTCAACTTCTAACAACTTTCCCCTTAGGTCAATCTCTTAAATGAGTCCGAGATGTCCCTAGGGGCCAACATCTAGCAAATTTTATTAGGCTTGGGTTATGTGAGTGGGGAGGTGATTTTTGGGCTAAGGGAGGGTAATAATTTTCCCACCTTATGTTGTATTGGGTATTGCCCTTACGTTAAATTTGTGTAAGTGTGCAATATACATAAGCTTGAACACAAAAAAGCGAGTAAATTACTGAAGTGTTTGTCCTATACTATATGCAATGCCATATTTACACCTCCTATCACAACAACATAAGAACAAAATACAGTATATTGGAATGAAATTTGACACGTGCCTAGATGCAAATGTGTAAACCGTTTTAAAACATCCAATTGCCGTATTTTAGTTCTTAACAATATTTACGGTGTACAAGTAATAGAAACAAAAATTAGCAGCAGAGTATAAAAGTATACAAGAAGTTACCCGACCACACTTGAGCAAGTGTGGGCTTCTGCAATGCTAAAACTTTAACCTGCACACCAAAAAACAAAGAAGAAAAGTTAGCAAACTTGTGAAATCAAACCGTTCTCATCCCCGGCAACGGCGCCAAAATTTGATCGGGGTAAAACCGCGCACAAAAAGTGTATGTTTTAAAATGGATATTTAAAGTGTGTGTGCTTTGGCTTCCTCGATACTTCCGCTATAGCATAGAGGCTAAAACGAGTCGAATCCTTAAGGATGAGAGGCGATAGAAGATTTATCGGTTGATTTACGTGTTTGTTAAAGATTCTTCAAAGTTTTAAAGAATGAAAAGAAAAGAAAGAAAAGAATGAAAAGAGAAGTACGGTGAAACACAAAGGAGTGGGAAACATAGAAAAGAATATGTTTGTGGTTTTTGGAATGTTTCTAAACAAAGTGAAAAAGAAAGAAAACTCATGGCACTAACTATTAATGACTTCACTAACATGCTAACCTCTTAGTGATAGTTGCCTCACATGTATCATTGGTCATCACTAGTCCTTGGTTCAAGAGATATTCAAAGCATGACCCATATGTAACTCATCAAACAAGTGCAAGCTACACTTAAACCATCAATACTATAGAAAAGTAAGCATGGAGTAAAGTAATGTTAGCTTGTTAGTGGTTAGGAAGTTAGAGTGTTAGATCCATCATCATGAGCCATCAATGGCTCTTGCAAGAGCAAGGCCAAACCGAGGCTATTAGATTCATGTGGATTATCATAAAAGAAGTTAGCAAGTTAGTGGTTAGTAGTTAGTTACCATGAGAGAAAAGTTAGCTACACATGTAAAAGAGATTGGAGAGAAGAAAACATAGAGAGGTAAAGAGAGCACCTTTCATAGATTGTCATCTTCTATTACAAGCACTCTTGCATTCTAAGCATGTATCACTCTCTCTCCCTATTACAAGATCTACAAAATGAAAAATACAATGGAAGAAGAAGAACTAACCTAAACTAAACTACCCTAAACTATAACATGAAAATGAAACTACTCCTAAAACTCTACATATCTCCAACTCTGGAACCCCAGGGGGGTATTTATAGGCTCCAAGGGAACAAGAGGCCAGGGGACAAACCCTAGCCCGAAGCGGCGCGCGCCCCGCGGCCATTTAATGGCCGCGCCCGGGCGCTTCGAGCCGCGCGCGGTCCTTTCTGTCCTTTGTCAACTTCTGTGCTCAGTTTTGGTTTTGCAGCCCCTGATTTTGACGAAATCAGCCTCCTAGGTCAATGGCTATCGTAATAGGCCTTTAATCACCAATTAAATGGTAATTTACGGTCTTCTTCTTCATTGCACACCATGGACCTAGAATCAAGAAAGCAAGGTATTATTAGCAGAATTTATTATTAAATAAATATGAGAATGTGAATAAAAATGATTTTCAATATTGATACCAATTGAAAAGATCCAATGATACCAATTGAAATAATAATAAGATCAAGTGTATAACTCATATTACCTACCACCCATTTCATGCACATGTCTAAAAATGATTTTCAATAAAGAGCATACAAGGCATGGTCGCCCAACTAACCGCCCTTGAATGGGTAGGGTTTTCAAAAATACGTTTGAAAATATAGTATGTTTGAAAAACACTACCAAAGCAAAGAATACGAACTAGTTATATGAAAATATTTGAAAACTAGTACGGAATCCTTCAAGCAAGGAACAAAACTAAAACATATTTCATGAAATATATGTAAATCACATGATCATTAACACTCAAAATCCATAAAGCCCATATCATACTCATGAAAGCAAAATCATGAGAAAACAATAAATAAAGTGTGTACAAGATATATGTGAAATATATTATCATGAAACTAGGCAATCAAGCTAAATAATGAATTTCTTAAAACATGAAAATCATCAAAACGATTTAATCTTCAAGGCATGTGTATGTCATGTACAAACTAAGGTATACATACATATCCAAACATAATAAGTCCACAAAAGTATATGCATGAAGGCAAGTGGCTCAAGGATGTATATGTATAATCAATAGTTTAGACAAAATAAACATATACATGAAGTTAAACACAACATGAAAAACATGTAAAATGGAGAATACAAGTCAAATGCATGGATTATCAAAACTAGACTATACTAATACATCTAATGAATACAAATGAGCGTTCAAGCACAAATATATAATGGTCTATTTGTGGCTCACTAGTTGTACAAGTATATATCCTAGTTTTAATGAAAACTAACATCCAAAAAAGTAATCAAAACATGAAGCATAGAAATCAAAACAAAATTCATAAACATCCATATGATCATTATGTACATGCACATGCATTAGATCTAGAACATACACATTAGATAAACTAGAGTGAGAACACTAAATATAAATCCATATAAACATGGGTGTCTCAAATATCTAAACATGTATATCACTAATCTAAATCTCATGGCATATAACAGACTAATCATAAAACATCAAGACATGCTAAAAATGTATATGAAAGCATGTAAACATATGAGGAGTTAGAGATCGTTACCAAAACCTAGAAGGCAACTCTCCATGTCTCCAAAACATGGTGGTCCTCTCTACCAAACTCCCCTTGAAAGTGATGCATCCAAATAGTTCTCTTTAAGCTCGAAACGCATCCACTTCAAGGCACCAACGCTCTCACGTCATACGAGAGCCCACACCTACATCAAATACAATAGGGTGGTCTTTGGTACCCACACTCTTTTGGGTCCATGGGGGTTAGCACCTTTCTTAACCCAAATAAATTTAGTTGCTAAATTTTCATCAGGTATACGATCATAGCAAAATCTAGTAAGGTGGTCCTTACGTCCACAATGTGTACAAGTGTACACATGAGCATACATTGTGTGATGGTTGTGACCGTGAGGAGCATGTGTATGATGTGTATGGTGTGCATGCAAAGATGGAACTTGTTTCTTTCGAAACAAAGATTCCAAGCGTGTATAGTAAATAGCACAATGGTTCAAAGTGGAGCCCAAACAATCCATATTCTTCTTTATCAATTTTATATCATTTTTAATTAAAGAAGAAGTGGAGCATGCAATAGGTAAGTTAGGTGAAGCTACACTAGCATGACAAACATGTGAATCTATATCATTATTCAAAGATTTATTTTTATTTAAAATTAAATTTAATTCTTTTGAAATAATATCAATTTCATTTTTCAAAGAACATTTATCTTTTAAAATAAAATCTAATTTTGAAGATAAAACCGCATTGTTCTTCAAAACATCATCACAATCATTTTTTACTTTTCCAAAATTTATTTTCCTTTAGGGCAAGGTCAAGTTGAGATTTACGTGAGTAACGTTCACTAGAAATCTCTTCCTTCTCTTGCAAAACCAAATCTAGTTTTGAACAAAAATCCTTATTTTCTTCTTTTAGTTTAAAACTCTTCTTTTTCAAAAGATCATATTTTTCCAAAAAAATTTCACACTTTGTAGCAAGTTCTACATTTATGGTTTATACCTCTAAACACCCATAGCAATAGGAACTAGTGCTAGCATCTAGTTGAGTTTCCGATTGTACCTCAAGGGAGTCATTCCCTTGGACCATGAGGCAACACTCGTCGGACTTATCTCTCCTAGATCTCCTCTTCTTATTGATAATCTTTGGAAGCTCGGGAGAAGTCAAAATGCTCCATACTGCAAAAGTCGAATCATAGTAAGAAAACACATGTAAATATTCTTTATGAAGAGATGCTCTAAGTGCCTTTAGGGCTATTGCATTGGCCTCTATATGCTTGCTATCACTAAGGTAATAGCAAGGTGAACTTTATATCCTAGGGTTTCAAATGACAACTCATCTTGGCCTTCCAAATATCAAGTCTAGAAATATCAAACATGGGAGGGCTATCTATGAGTTCAAACTATATGTGTGCAAGTGCAAATGCAAATGAAGATTAGAAAAACCAACATCACACTCCTAGGTGGTTAAACCAAATATCAGGAGCGTAGGCTCTGATACCAATTGTAAGTACACATAGAGGGGGGTGAATAGGTGTATGACTAATCTAATGAACTAAATACGGAAATTAAAACTTAATTACAACTACACTTAATGCAACCAACGAGTGTAGCTGAATTTCCGGTGAAGGACTCTGGACTAACTCCTCTTGATTCCTCTGAATAAGAGTTGAGGCACTATATGAAGCTCTCATGGTTAAGCACAAGTGAGGCACAAACAAACAAACCAAGCATATATATATGATATGACAAAATGAATAGATGCAAGGCACATTATAATGAGAGAGAGTAAGAGTCAATGGATCAAATGTAAACAACAAGATTTGTTTCGAGGTTCGAGCACCCAGCTCTACATCCCCGCCTTCACCGAGAAGGATTTCGAATCCACTAACTTGTCCACCTAGGACTCCCACACAGGGAACCTCCATCAAGGATTTGGGGCAATACAATAACTGGGAGTACCCAACTCCTCTCTCAAACAAATACAACCTCCACCGAGGCAACACAATCACCACCTCACACAAGAGGGGTAGGCCCTTAGCCAAACAACCACAATTCACCTCTTCACAAAGAGGGATACAAACCAATCTCCACCTCTCCCTAGAGGGAGCCAACCACCACTCCACAATCAACCTCTACCAAAGAGGGATACAACAAATAAAGGATGGTACAACACTTGGTGGTCTACCTCAACCACAAACAATCTTTTCCCACAAATAAAAGATCCTAATAGATAGGATAGAATGATATAGCTCAAGTGTGGAAAACAAAGTGTTTTGGTCAAAGAAAATCACTTGGGAAAAAACACCAAATAAATATAGATCTTATAGATCAAAAACCAATTCCCAAAAGGACTATTTTCTTTGAAATATCAAACACTTTAAAAGCAAATAGAGAATAGGAATTTTGAAACCAAAATCATTTTGCTGAAAAATACTAAAAGAGTATGAAATTTTTCTCCTTGAAAATCTTGCTTAAAATCCCATACAAATGGGGTTTATATAGACCCCATGAGAAACTAGCCGTTGGGGCTATTTTTCAGCCCTGGCGGCTGGCGGTCGACCGCCAACGGTAAAAAATTTGACTGTTGGAGCCCTCCGGTCGACCGTTCGGTCGACCGTGCCAATTCAAAGATCAAATGCTCTCTGGCCGATCGACCGCTCGGTCGACCGTCAAAGCCTTACAGTCGACCGCCCCCACCCGAGAGTGGGGTACTTGTAGTCGGTCGACCGCTCGGTCCGATCGACCGACTCTGGGTCCGGTCGACCGCCAGAGCCTGGCAGGCACTGTTATGGGACTAAAAAACTTAGTTTTTAATGGCCAAATAAATTCCATAACTCCTCTAAAAATTCATAAAAATAAGTTCAGTATAATACATTGAAATACAAACTTGTGTGAAAAATTTTAACACAAATTTCAAACTTTTTGAACCATTTTTGTGACTTACAAATTTTACCGAAAACCAAATTTCGTATTTTCTAAAACTTGGATTTTTCAAATGGAAATCCAATTTTTTCAAAACTCATCCAAAAACAAAAACATGATATTAAACAACATTGAAGCATGTTGCATATGGATATAAGTCCAATATGCAAGAAAGATATATATCATAGTTTTTGATAAAAATTCCAAAAACAAGTTTTGTTAAAAATACAAAACCTAAATACATGAATAGGCATATCAAAATAAGTTTGTCTAAGAAGTTGAAGCATGCATGTATATAGAACAATTCTAATATACATTTAAACAATGTAAACTTGTTTTGAATCTATCTATTTATGAAAACCAAGATCGGTTAAACTAAAACCGAAAACCGAAACATGAAACGTGTGTGTGTTGTGAACTTGAGCATATCACACTATCTAATCTTTACAAATTGGATCTAACACAAACTAAACTATGTATCAAGTCTTCTTGACGAACTCCATCTTCAAGTCAACTCGATCCAAACCGTGATCCACTGAGCTTGACTCCAACGAGTGCTATATATGATCTTTGACGCTCGGGCTCTTGAATCACCATGTGAAAGCTTTCAAACCATCTTTGTTGAAGCTAATCACCTTCTAATATCTTGATTAGAGATCTGAAACTAAACATCACAAGATTATTAGGAAGCATAACTACATGAGTTAATCATCATCAAAACTAGAGTGGAAGGCCTCTGGGCCAACAATATTGAGTTGGAAGATCATGTAAATCTAGCACGCGCAATATTTTCAGAACATGTGCACAAAGTAATCCTGAGAACTCAAATTTTTTGCGACTACATTTGGACTGTGTGACCTGAAAAGGAGAAGGTAACTGTACGTGGTCTATCCCAGTATACGATAATACTTTATATATTCTTGTACTTTCATCAACACAGTCAAGTGTCAATTTTAAATCTATAAGCCGCTTAAACTCCTCTTGGAACTCATTGAAAATTTTTCTAGTATATATTTCTACCGCCTTGACTTCTAATTTTCCTGCTGACACCAAGTTAGGTTTTGTTGACAAGGATTTAAAATCTGCTTTTGCCTTTTTTTTCACGCTGACGTGCCACTGCTTTATCATACTGATCTACAAACTCTCGATGAGTTTGTTTTTTCTTGAAATATTTTTTAAAATAGTTGTTTATGCTTTCACTTCTTTGTGTGGTTGTCAAACCGGTACAAAAGTGTTGTCGGCTATATACTAGTGCCCACTTCTCACATATTTGGTATAAGTTATTCAACCACTCATTATGCCTCAACTTGTACTTATCAAGTTAGTGTTCGCAGCATGACTGAAACTCATCTTCATTTTCATTATCATGCATTTTCTGAAGTCATGTGCAAAAGATTTATGTGTAGTGAACACATTTGATAAGTGTTTCAATGCATTTTGATACATATGCCATAAACACAAACAATGATGCGTATTTGGGAGTACCTCTTTGATTGCATAGGCAATAAGAGTGGCTTAATCCGTGAAGATTTCTTAATTTCATTTCCTCTGAGTGTATTCAAGAATGTCTCAAAGAACCATACAAATGAACTTGTAGTCTCATCCTTTAGTAAGGCGCAACCAAATAGTATGGTCTAACCATGATTGTTCACTACAATAATTGGTGCAAATAGCATGTCATATCCATTGGTTTTGAATGTTGTGTCAAAAATACAACATCCCCAAATATGTCATAATCTACTCTTGAATCTCACACCACAAACAATTTGAAATTTGGTCACTCTCATCAGTTTGGATAGAGTAAAAGAAAGATGCATTTTCTTTCCGCTTTTCTTGAAGTACTCCAAAAGAAGTTGTGCATCACCTTTTTTAAGCCATTTAACCTGTTTTCTTTGCACATAGTTATCACAATCTTATTGAATAAAACTGAGATTTCAAATCCTTCGGCTTCTGTACTCAGTAAAGAAAAATTTTCAACTGAAGTTATGCCTGCAGATTGCATGCTATCAATTAATCCAGCTTAAGCTGGTTGTATCTTCCTTTGCGACCTCAAAAGATGCACTTTATCTTTAGGTGTAGCTCATGATTATGCTCTTTAATGAATTTCACTATAGTGTAATTTTCATTCTCTAACTTGATTTGCAATCTTACCATACAACCAGTTCGGGATACTATTTATGATTTTACGTGTGTTCCTCTTGCATGCTTCTCGCGTTCACCTTCACAAGAGCAAACAAATGTCCTTCCAAGAATTTTCTTGTCTGCTTTACTTCTTGAAGCCTAATGTTTACGTATACTAAAGCCAACGGTCCTAGCGTATGCATTATAAAACTCATATGCTTTTATTTCAGATTTGAATGCCTTTCCAATTATGTGTGTGTGCCATCTTCCACAACCTTTGAAGTACCGTACTCCATATCCTTCGGAATGGTCTCATTCTCAAGCCCCAAATTGATATCCTCATTCAAGTCAAGTGTAAACTCTCTATCATCATCGTCCAATCTGTAAAAATAGATGAGAAAAAAATATTATACGAGTAACTAATAATTTATTTTGTATTTGAAAAACTATTAAATAAGAAGATATATAAAGATGTTCACCTAATTAAAGTACTATATTCCACATTGGTCAAATTAATTTGAGTCTTATTCTCCAAATCAATATACTCATTTTGAGTCCCCAATTTTGTTCAAGTCAAATCTATATTCTCTATTTCGGTTGTTCATTCTATAAGCAAAATATCAAATGAGCAACAAAACTAATATTTATATTTTAACATAAAATTATTCAACTAAAACTAATAAATCAAAAAAATAATCTGGAAAAATTATGCAATATATGTTCGATTTTGTATATATATATATATATATATATATATATATATATATATATATATATATATATATATATATATATAAAAGAAGTTAACATGAACCAACATCCAACCGCAAAACTGAATTAAAAACAACAAAAAAAATACTTAAAAGCTAAATTAGCCATACCTCACAATAATCTTTCGGCTATTTTTAAAAAAAAATCTTAGTTGAAAGCTAAAGCATATATTCGCTCACCTTCCATGCCAATCTTTATCTTGATCTCTCTGTTAGCAAAAGGCTTAGTAGGACTGCTTTGGTAACTAGGGAATCCGCACATTTTCTTCCCAGGATAGGGGAAGACTGCGACTTCCACAGTGACCCGACATGTTTGAGTAGGCATGTCTGGACACGGATCTCTATATCTTTTCATGATCAATGACTCATGGAGTCAGATTATCTCTATTTGCTGGTCCTCCATCCGCATTCGCGAGGTGAAAAGCATTTAGAGGGGTTGCTTATTATTGAGCTGGGATTTAGGTTTGGCGACATGCATCCTCCATGGTGATGCGGGGTTTGAATGAGAATCTTTAGTGTCAGAGATATGGACGTCAGATAGTTGGGCCGACAGTCTGCAGGCTTAGTCAATTCGATAGTTTTCCCCTTTTCTTTGGGAGCAGTATGGGCAGCGGTTGTAGCTTGGTTAACATTCTTTTTTGATGCAGCCATACCTATCGTGGGAGGTTGTTTAGAGGATAGGTTAGGGTATTGGATAGAGAGAGATCCTGAGTATGGATTTAGAATAGCTCTCAATGAAAGAACCAAATGCTGTGGGTAATTCCTAAGGAATTAATCCGCGCACCAAATTATGAAGATGGATCATGTAAATCTCAAAAAAGGCAACACAAAAACAATGAATTACATGGAAACCAGAATGGGAGAAAACCACTAAAGAGAATAAAAATCAACAATAACAATGGAGACTATGGCGTTCTCTGTTGTGCTAGGGTTTTTGAGATCGAACCCTTTCTATGTTGGAAGGGCTCTTCTATTTATACATGTCGTGTTTATTGGATAAAGTTGTGAAATATAGGCACATTTAAATACTTGACCACTTATCATGGAGGCAGTTAAAGCAAAACATCCAGTTTGAACTGGTTAGGTGATAGTTCAGCTTTATCTAGTAGTCTTCGTATAGTTTTATGCGCGGTTGATCTATCCTCAGGCTGCAACTGTTGAGTTCAAATGAAGACTCGGTGTACAGATAAGGATACATGTAACTGATTTTATCCCTTTCTTCTTATCACCTGAACTGCTTGAAGTTTGAGTTGATGAAGGAATCATGCTCGAAAGTTCTGGAAGCGACCAAATGTCACTATTTTGTTTGGTACCAGATGGACACGTTGGTGATCTCAAAGAGGTCCAAAACTGTGTTGGCCCGAAGGCCCATCACTCTAGTTTTGATGATGATCAACTCATGTAGTTATAGTACTAATGATCTTGTGTTTAATTAGTGACAGATTCTTGATCAAGATCTTAGTTGGTGTGTAGCTTCAACAAAGGATTTAAAGCCAAGTTTTGGAGCTTACACGGTTTGATCCAACGAGGTAGTGATCGAGTTTGGATCGTGTTTGGACCAAGTCAAGAAGATGAGAAGGCTTCAAGTGAAGACTTCAAGAAGATGAAGACTTGTGTCTGTAAGATCACCTAGAGGGGGGGTGAATAGGTGATGGCTAATCTAATGGTCACTTATGAACAAATAATGCGGAATTAAAACTAAGTTGACCAAATTAAAACTTCTTTTAATTAAACACTTATGTATAACTCAAGAGTGTTGCCGAATTCCCCTTGCGAGGCTCTGGACAAGCTCCTCTAGATTCCCCTTGAATGGGTTGAGGTGCCGCGTTGGCTCTCTTGGTTGAATACTAGTGTTAACAACAATCCCAAGCAAGTATGTATATCAATTAAGCACAAGGGTATATCAAGCATGTAAAGTAAAGACAATGAAAGTAATGCAAGATATAAAAGAGACAAAGAGAGAGAGAGGGATAGAGTAAGCAATCGCAAACACAAAGGGTTTGTTTTGAGGTTCGAGCACACTTGCTCTACATCCCCGCCTTCGACACACGAAGGATTTCCACTATGCAAGATCCCACCGGATCTCTCCTCGGTGCCGTACACCTAAAAACCCTCGGACTCCCAAGTCCCGTACACACGCAAGTCCACCGACTCGCCGAGGCCGTACCTCTAACCACCAAGAGTTCACAACCGAACTCCAACCACCAACAACGAGCACACTTGCCCGTTTCCTCAAATACAAAGAAAAGATCTCTTTGATGATCACAACACTTGATCACCTAAAGAGCACTCTCACTACAACACACCTATAAGAATATCTAGCAATGGAAAGCTCAAGTGTGTGGTGAGAAAATGAAGGAAAGAAAGCTTTGTTGGAAAACACAAGAAATCACTTAAACACTCTCTTGATAAAAACTCTTCCTTTTGATTGGAAGTATTTGCACTAAAATCTTGTAGAGAAACTCCTCTAAAAGTGTCTGAAAAACAGCTCAAGAAGTCTCCTAAATGTTAACCCCAAAACAGATGACAAAATCCCTTTATATAGGCTGCCCAGAAAAAGAGCCGTTGGGGCAGTGTCAGTGCTGTCGGTCGACCGCCGGTCGACCGGCCAACGGTCATTTTTCTGACCGTTGCAGCCACCGGTCGACCGGCTCGGTCGACCGATAACTTCCAGAGAGCAGAACTCTCTGGACCGGTCGACTGCCAGTCGACCGCTCGCCTGGATTTGAACTGTCGGTCGACTGGGTCAGTCGACTGGACATTTCCAGAGAGCAAGCTCTCTTGGTCGGTCGACCGACCCGGTCGACCGGCCACTGTGCTGACAACGTGCACATGGCTGTGCACTTCGGTCGACCGGTCCAGTCGACCGGTTGGCCTGTCAGCCAGTTTTCCAGGTCAGAAATCTGTACAAAAAATCTTTTTATAAAATCCTAAAAATACATGTAAATTCTACAAAAATAGTTTTACCAATATACATGAGAGAACAAACATGCTTCCACAAAATCAAGACATGTTATAGATGTTTTGGTCTATTTTTGTAACTTGGAAATATTAGCTAAATAACTAAAATGTATTTTTCCAAAACATGTTTTTCCAAACTTGTTTTTCTAAATCTTCATCAAATACAAAAACAAGATATTTGAGTTCATTTAAAAGCATGGTGTGTATGGATATGATCCACTACACAATCAATATGGAATATCTATGTTTTTGACATAAAGCTCTAATCATGATTTTGGTTTAAAGATATGAACTATGAAATACCAAAATCTAAAATAGTATTTTGTCATAATGAAAAATCTTTTCTACTTTTCTATTCTAGAAAATCTTTTATAAAAAACATTAAATCAAGAGTTCTATCAAGAGTGTGTGTGTGTGATATAACTTGAGCAATCCACCAACTATCTATCCTTTACATTTTTACTAAAACAAAAAAATACAAATTCTATACCTAGACCCAAGTCTTCATCTTCTTGAAGTCTTCACTTGAAGCTTCTCATCTTCTTGACTTGGTCCAAGCTTGATCCAAAAACTCCTTGGATCACCACATGCAAGCTCCAAATCTTGATCTTTTATCCTTTGTTGAGCTATGCACCTACTAAGATCTTGATAAAGAATCTGTCACTGAATAAACAAGATCATTAGTAACTATAACTACATGAGTTGATCATCATCAAAACTAGGGTGAAGGGCCTTTGGGCCAACAATCTCCCCCTTTTTGATGATGACAAAACTCATGGAGTTATATATGCATGGATTAAAGTAAAGCTTCAAAGAAGCTCCCCCTTAACACATGCATCACAAGAAATGATAGATATGGCAATAAAAGCTCATAACATGTATGCAATGTAGGAGATGCAATCATAACAAAAATCAAATCCTAAATCAAATCTTTTGCTCCTAATTGCAAAATACAACATATATGCATAATAAGTAAGGAAGACAAATACTTCTCCCCCTTAAGCAATGAAAACATGCATATAACTCACAAATTCTTCTCCCCCTTTTTGTCAATCATCAACAAAGGGTTCAAAGTAAAATACATCAAACAAAAATTTTCTCCCCCTTTTTGGCAAAAATAAAGAAATCAAGGAGGGGTAATCAAATCAATCAATAAAATTACTAAAGATTTATATGCGAAATAAATTCATGTTCAGGAAGACGCTAAGTTAGCTTCCCTACACATATGCATTACATGAAGGAGGGATGTGAAGCCCTAATTCACATAACACACATTATGTAATGAATAAGAGGAGATGTGAAGCTCCCCCTACACACGTGTACCATATAAAGAAAAGATGTTAAGCTTCTCAACACACAATACACTCAACATGAATCTTGCATATAGACAATACAAGTCAAAAAAAATTTTGAATTCCAATTGAAATAAATTTTGAATTCTTTCAACAAATCAAATTTTGAATTTTGATACCAATTTTAAAATACAATGCATAAGCTTGTTATGAAATACCAATTTGAAATCTAATTAAGCTTAGCATCAACAATCTTTGTGCTTTAAAAAGATACAAATTGTAAAACAAGCACAAATCTATCATATAAATGTATGAAGAAAGTATACCAAATGAAGTAGATACATACATATATAGGAAAAGCAAAATATGAGTATATACCTAAAAGGTTCATATTGATACCAATAGAGAAATAGGCTTAGGGGTATATATCATACAATCTAAACACATGATCATAAATCACATCCAAAGAGGAACACAAGTTTAAAAGTATGTATTATCAAAACTAGGTAATACAAGTACATCTAAGGGGTTCAAATAAGCATTCAAGCCCACATATAATTAGATCTATTTGTGGCCCAAAATATGTACAAGTATAAGTCCAAGTGTTGACAAAAGCTAACATTTAAACTAATACTCAAATCATGAAGCATCAAATAAATTTTGAAATTACAAAGGAATTTTATCCATATTATTGTAAAATAGGATCATGTGCAATACTTGAAGAATAGGTAACTAGTTTAAATGGATTTTTGACAAACTAGTTAAAGATCCTTCAAAAATATAAAGTCATATGTATTTCATGAATAGTACTAAGTACATAAAAGTTCAAGCACTCATATTCCATTAAGCTCCAAATTATATATTTTCTTAAAGATTGAGTGTTCAAAAGTTATGTAAATAGTATCTACATGAAAATAGTCATTTAAGCTCAATTCAAAGGATGAATATTACAAATTTTTATTCAAACAACAAGAAAATTCATCTTTAAAACATGAAATTTTTAACAAATCAACTTAAAAATCAATTTTTCATAAATCAACAATCTTCATGGTATATGTATGGTTTATACAAATCTAACAATATGCATACATATCCCAAATATTAAAAGAGTCTATTAAATGTTTGCATGAAGGCAAGAGACTCAAGGATATACATGTATATTTATTAGATTTGAATTAAGCATGCATATACATGAAGTAAATCACTAAAAATTGGCAAAGCATGTATAAAGGAGAATCATCAAAACTAGTCTATACCAACACATAAAGTGGATACAAGTGAGCATGAAGTTCAAAATACATATGAGTCAATTGTAGTTCACTATGTGTACATGTATAAAGGCAAGTTTTGAACAATTCTACATCTAAGCATGTAAATACCACATAAAGCACAAAAATCAAAAACATGAACATGCTATGTATGATATATGAAATTAAAAGCATGTACATAACTAAAATAGGAGTTTAGAAGTTGTTACCAACTACAAAGCTCCAAGTATGGTGGTCTTTTCCACCAAAATTCCTTGATAGCAATGCATCCAAAAGTTTGTCCATCATGTCCATTGCATTGGCTACCAAGGCACCAATCCTCTCACGTTTTGTGAGAGCCTCCACCTATATCAAAATCAAAGGGTGGGGGTTTTGGTACCCATGTTTTCTTGGGTCCTTTGGGGTTAGCATTGTTGTAAGGAACCCAAAATCTACTATACTTAGCAAAATATAAATATGGTTTCTTATCAAAACAATATTTTGCTAGATGGCCTTTGCGGCCACAATGTGTACAAATGTACACCTTAGCATGATGCTTATGAGTGTGATTGTGATCGTGATGTGCACCATAAGCATGAGCATGATGATGTGCATGAGTATGTGGAGTTTGTTTCTTAGAAAACATGGACTCCAACCTATTATGATTGAATGCACAAGAGTTCAAAGTTGAACTCAAATTATTCATTTTATTTTTCATTATATTTGCGGCATGAAAAGCATGATGAGATGAAGAATCATTTTTCTTTTTCTTTCTAGAAACTTTATCTTTTTCTTTTTCAATAAATTTTCTTTTTAAAGACTTATTTTCTTGCAAAATATCTTCTTTTTGTTTTTCAACCAAATCAATCTTTTCCTTCAAGGTATTGTTTCCCTCACACAAAATACTCAATTTAGAAAATAAGGAAACATTCTCATTTTTCAAATCTTCCTTTTCTTTCTCTAAGCATGTGACTTTATTTCTAAGAGAATCATTTTCATTAAGCATGCAATCAAATTCCTTTTTCAAAATCTTGTTATCTTTTTCTAAACATGCAATGTTATCTCTACATGAATCATGATCTACATGCATGCTAGCAATATCCTTTCTCAAATTTTTGTTTTCTTTCTTAATTATGTCATATCTTTCAAGCAATAATTGGCATAAAGAATTTAGCTCATCATATGACATAGTAGCATCCTCATCATCGGATTCGGTATTTACCTCAAGGGGGTTATCCCCTTGGACCATGTAGCACTTGTTGGAGGTGTCGCTTCCAACATCCGAATCGCTCCCGGCATAATATTGATCCTTTTCGCCTAGGGAGAGGAGGGTGTTCCATACTACAAAAGCCATGTCAATGTTAGCAACTCTAGACAAATAAGCATTATCTAGGCTACTCTTTAAAGCATTAAGGGCTTTTGCATTAGCCTCAAGATTCTTACCATTTAAACAATAAGTATTATTAGTGATGGCAAGATATACATTATAACCTAGGGCTTTGAGGAATAAAGACATCTTAACCTTCCAAATGTGGATGTTAAGAATGTCAAAAGTGGGTGGTGACATAAAGTCCATGGTGAGGTGTGTGTGTACAAAAAATATTGTGATTAGCCGAATAGGAGGATCTTTAACTCTTAGGTTGTTAGACCCAAATCAAGAGCACTAGCTCTGATACCAATTGTAAGATCACCTAGAGGGGGGGTGAATAGGAGATGGCTAATCTAATGGTCACTTATGAACAAATAATGCGGAATTAAAACTAAGTTGACCAAATTAAAACTTCTTTTAATTAAACACTTATGTATAACTCAAGAGTGTTGCCGAATTCCCCTTGCGAGGCTCTGGACAAGCTCCTCTAGATTCCCCTTGAATGGGTTGAGGTGCCGCGTTGGCTCTCTTGGTTGAATACTAGTGTTAACAACAATCCCAAGCAAGTATGTATATCAATTAAGCACAAGGGTATATCAAGCATGTAAAGTAAAGACAATGAAAGTAATGCAAGATATAAAAGAGACAAAGAGAGAGAGAGAGGGATAGAGTAAGCAATCGCAAACACAAAGGGTTTGTTTCGAGGTTCGAGCACACTTGCTCTACATCCCCGCCTTCGACACGCGAAGGATTTCCACTATGCAAGATCCCACCGGATCTCTCCTCGGTGCCGTACACC
Source organism: Agave tequilana (assembly GCA_038442645.1). NCBI lineage: Eukaryota > Viridiplantae > Streptophyta > Magnoliopsida > Asparagales > Asparagaceae > Agave > Agave tequilana. Next base: position 125,559 of record JAVJIF010001051.1, on the reverse strand, counting down.
TACAAACCCTCGGACTCCCAAGTCCCGTACACACGCAAGTCCACCGACTCGCCGAGGCCGTACCTCTAACCACCAAGAGTTCACAACCGAACTCCAACCACCAACAACGAGCACACTTGCCCGTTTCCTCAAATACAAAGAAAAGATCTCTTTGATGATCACAACACTTGATCACCTAAAGAGCACTCTCACTACAACACACCTATAAGAATATCTAGCAATGGAAAGCTCAAGTGTGTGGTGAGAAAATGAAGGAAAGAAAGCTTTGTTGGAAAACACAAGAAATCACTTAAACACTCTCTTGATAAAAACTCTTCCTTTTGATTGGAAGTATTTGCACTAAAATCTTGTAGAGAAACTCCTCTAAAAGTGTCTGAAAAACAGCTCAAGAAGTCTCCTAAATGTTAACCCCAAAACAGATGACAAAATCCCTTTATATAGGCTGCCCAGAAAAAGAGCCGTTGGGGCAGTGTCAGTGCTGTCGGTCGACCGCCGGTCGACCGGCCAACGGTCATTTTTCTGACCGTTGCAGCCACCGGTTGACCGGCTCGGTCGACCGATAACTTCCAGAGAGCAGAACTCTCTGGACCGGTCGACTGCCAGTCGACCGCTCGCCTGGATTTGAACTGTCGGTCGACTGGGTCAGTCGACTGGACATTTCCAGAGAGCAAGCTCTCTTGGTCGGTCGACCGACCCGGTCGACCGGCCACTGTGCTGACAACGTGCACATGGCTGTGCACTTCGGTCGACCGGTCCAGTCGACCGGTTGGCCTGTCAGCCAGTTTTCCAGGTCAGAAATCTGTACAAAAAATCTTTTTATAAAATCCTAAAAATACATGTAAATTCTACAAAAATAGTTTTACCAATATACATGAGAGAACAAACATGCTTCCACAAAATCAAGACATGTTATAGATGTTTTGGTCTATTTTTGTAACTTGGAAATATTAGCTAAATAACTAAAATGTATTTTTCCAAAACATGTTTTTCCAAACTTGTTTTTCTAAATCTTCATCAAATACAAAAACAAGATATTTGAGTTCATTTAAAAGCATGGTGTGTATGGATATGATCCACTACACAATCAATATGGAATATCTATGTTTTTGACATAAAGCTCTAATCATGATTTTGGTTTAAAGATATGAACTATGAAATACCAAAATCTAAAATAGTATTTTGTCATAATGAAAAATCTTTTCTACTTTTCTATTCTAGAAAATCTTTTATAAAAAACATTAAATCAAGAGTTCTATCAAGAGTGTGTGTGTGTGATATAACTTGAGCAATCCACCAACTATCTATCCTTTACATTTTTACTAAAACAAAAAAATACAAATTCTATACCTAGACCCAAGTCTTCATCTTCTTGAAGTCTTCACTTGAAGCTTCTCATCTTCTTGACTTGGTCCAAGCTTGATCCAAAAACTCCTTGGATCACCACATGCAAGCTCCAAATCTTGATCTTTTATCCTTTGTTGAGCTATGCACCTACTAAGATCTTGATAAAGAATCTGTCACTGAATAAACAAGATCATTAGTAACTATAACTACATGAGTTGATCATCATCAAAACTAGGGTGAAGGGCCTTTGGGCCAACAGTGTCTAGGTATAAGATTTTGTTTTTAGTTAAAATGTAAAGGATAGAATAGTTAGTGCATTGCTCAAGTATACATACACACACACACTCTTGATTTAGTTGTCTTTTCATAAAAGAATTTTCAGTTTAGAAAAGACTTTCATTTTAGAAAAATCATGTTTTGGAAAATACAAGTTTTTCTTTTGAGCCAATATTTCCATATTACAAAAATAGTCCAAATTTTTTGTAACATGCCTTGATTTTGTGCAAGCATGTTTGTTTATCAAAGTATATTGCTAAAACTATTTTTGTAGATTTTTCAGTATTTTATGGGATTTTTATTGAGCCAAAAAGATAAACTTTTTAATCCCTGATTTTATGTTTTCAGGCTTCAGCGGTCGACCGACCGGTCGACCGAGTTCTGAAGTCAGTCAACCGGGCGGTCGATCGACGTGCACGCCTTGACCTGGCAGGTGGCCGGTCGACCGAACCGGTCGACCGTCCAGAGAGCTGTGCTCTCTGGAAATACCCCGGTCGACCGACCGGTCGACCGGACAGAGAGCAGTGCTCTCTGTATCTGGCCTCGGTCGACCGGCCGGTCGACCAATGGCACAACGGTCTGAAATATGACCGTTGGCCGGTCGACCGGGCGATCGACCGACATATCTGACAGACCCTAACGGCTAGTTTTTCCTAGCCTATAAATTTGGGGGTTTGGTCATTGTTTTCAATAAGATTTTTGGAGACTTTTAGAGCCAGTTTTTCCTACTCTTTTCAGAGGTTTTTCTCCACAAAATTTAGAGGAAATATTTCCTATCAAAAGGGGAGTTTTATCAAGAGTGTTTTAAAGTGATTCTTTGAGTTTTCCTCCACCATTTCCATCCAAGTTTTCTCACAGTACACTTGAGCTATCCATTGCTATATCTACCTATAGGGTTGTGTTGTGAGAGTGTTTTATTTGGTGATCAAAGTGTTTAGATCACCAAGAGATCTTTTCTTTGTTCTTGAGGAGGCGGACAAATGTGTTCGCGGAGGTTTAGAGTTCGGTTGTGAACTCTTGGTTTAAGGTGCGGCCTCGGCGAGCTTGTGGGGCTCGCGGTGTGTACAGGTTTAGAGAGTCCGAGGGCTTGTAGGTGTTGCGGCACCGAGGAGTGATCCATTGGGATCGTGCATAGTAGAAATCCTTCGTGTGTCGAAGGCGGGGATGTAGAGCAAGTGTGCTCGAACCTCGAAACAAATTCCTTGTGTTTGTGATTGCTCACTCTCTCTCTATCTCTTATTTATATCTTGCATACTTTTATTGTGTTTATCATTTATATGCTTGATATATTGTGTGCTCATATTGTACATGCTTGGGATTGTTTGCTAACACTTGTATTCAACCAAGAGAGCCAACGCGACACCTCAACCCATATCCAGGGGAATCTTGAGGAGTTAGTCCAAAACCCTTCACGGGGAATTCGGCTACACTCTTGTGTTATACGTGGTGTTTAGTGTAATAAGTTTAATTAGGTCATAATAGTTTTTAGCTTCCGCATCATTTGGCATTAAGTGACCATTAGATTAGCCATCACCTATTCACCCCCCCTCTAGGTGACTTTACAAACTGACCAACACAATGTGCTTACACTTGTATTGAACTAAGAGAGAAATTAAGCACCTTAACTCTTAATCAAGGGGAATCTTGAGGAGAAGTCTAGAGCCCTTCATCACAAATTCGGCTTCATTCTTTGGTTATCACTTGTGTGTTGAGTTTTGTTAGTTTAAAGTTTCAAATTACGCATTTGATTAACACATCACCTATTCACCTCTCCACCTATTCATCTCTCCCCTCTAGGTGATTTTCACCTATTAGTTAGTTGACCAAGTAAATTAGTGAATCGGTGATTTTCACCCATTAATTAGTAGAACCCCCAACTACCCTAAATATCATTATATTATATACACCAAATTTAAGTGTAAAACCCCAGTTATACCCTTGAATTTAAAATTAATTCCCCCTTTTTCCCTATCTCAAACACCAGTTTCTCCCTCTCCCCTCACTTCCTCCCCGTCGATCTCCCGTCTCCTGCTCATCCTCCTCGTGGAAATAAACCCCGACATGAGTATAGATGTGTTTAGAAATAGACAACTTTTAAATTTCTCAGAGCAAATAAAATAACCCAAGAGCCAAATAAGAGTCATTTCTTTGAGATTTATTCTGAGTAAACAAATCACCCCTTCATATTGATATACCATTTGAAAGGGGCCGTCAAAAAGAGATATTTGGGAAGGGGAATTAAAACAAACAAATTACCTTGATAATATATGTAGCAACATGCATAGAGCTGGAAAGCTGCATTAAAATCAAGTGCTGTAGTTAATACTTCACATTTGTAGAAACCTGACCAATGTTCACAATCCACAGAGAATAAGTTTTAATTAGTGTTAACTAATCATCAAACCTGACCTCTATTCATTCAACCAATCATCATTAACTACAAAAGGAAAAATTGTAAAGCAATCTGGCAATGAGATTTCTTGTGTTACATTCCATCTAACTTTGCCTCAATCAAGGGAACCTTGTATCTAAAGAGGGATGCCTCAATCTAACTACTAACCACTAACCATCTAACCACTTACTTGATAATCCACATGAATCGGGTAGCCTCTATAAGGCCTTGTTCTTGCAAGAGCCATTGATGGCTCATTGATGATGGGTTCTAACATCTAACTTGCTAACTTGCTAACCAAGCTAACTCTCTCTTATTTCATGCTTTCCTTCAATGGTCTGATGATTTAATGTTTGTATTAGCTTGCTCTTGATGCATGTTTGATTGTGAAAGAACCGTCTCATTTGCCATGCTTTTATTGTCTCTTGAAGCCAAGGATTAGTGATGGCCGAGGATCAAATGTGAGTCAACTATTATTAAGAGGTTAGCATGGTTAGTGGAGCATTTAGTAGTTAGTAGCCATGAGTTTTCTTTTATCTTGTTTTAGAAACTATTTTCAAAGTATCTTTTCATTGTTGTTTTCACCGCTTCTTTGTTTGTCTTTGTTTTCATTTTCTTTACTACAAGCTTCATCTCCTTTCCTATTTGTTTTCCAAACCACTTCTATTTTGTTTTGACATCGACGTTTTCATCGCCTTCTCCACCTATCACATTCTGGTTTCTTTTCTTTTTGTTTTCACTTTCTTTTTCTAATTCTTTCAACAAAGAAGAACTGTTAACAATAAAAACGTGAATAAAAACTGTTAATGCTTCTATCACCTCCCTTCCCTGTGGATTCGACCCGTTAAGCCAATGCTATAACGGAAGTATCGATGGTACATTAAGAAAATACGAGCTTTTATATTAATTTTACAAAACACGCATTTTTGAGTGCTAGTTCCGCCCCTATCAAATTTTTGGCGGCGTTGCCGGGGAAGGGAATGGTTTTGATTTCACGTTTTTGTTAACATTGTCTTCTCTATTTTGGTGTGCAGGACAATCTTTGCATGTGCTAAACATTAGCTTTGCATCTCCCTGCTCTTGAAAGCAGGGCCCCAGCTTTTAAAGAACCGTTGCGCAAACGCAACTTTTGCCGCGAAAACGCGGCCACGTTGCAACCATTGTTAATCTTGTTGTGTTGGGATGTGTTCATTGTAATAGCTAGTTGTTTTGTATTATTACTTTCCTGCTTTGATTGCCTACACACCATAATAAACTAAAGAACTAAAATACGGTATTTGGACGCTTTTAAAACGGCTTAGACATTTGCATTTAGGCACGTGTCAATTCAATTCCAATATACTATATTTTGTTCTGTTGTTGTGATCTGGATGGAGATGTACATATGGCATTGCATATAGCATAGGATAAACACGTGGATGATTTAATCGCTTTGTGTTATATTCTTGTCTATATTGCACACTTGCACGAATTGAATTTAAGGGCATAACCCATACAAGAAGGTAGGATTTCATCACCCTTCCTTAGCCCAAAAACCACCTCCCCACTCACACAACCCAAGCCCTAATAAAATTTGATAGACGTTGGCCCCTAGGGACATCTCGGACTCATTAAGAGATTGACCAAGGGTGAAAATTGTTTTGAATCTTACTCTTGTAAAATCGGTGTCTAAGGTTGGGGATTAAGAGGTTACGCCTCGAAGATGCCATGGTTTGGCGTAATTAAGGCCCGTTGCTTACGCACGGATACCTCCCACCGTATTTTGCCCCTACCTGGCCGATTAGCTTGTGGTCGGATTCAAGCAACAACCTCCCCCGGGTAATCGACCAGTTAGAAGTCGTCTAGGTCTAGGTCAATCCTACTATAGGCTTGGTTTTGATTTTGTCTTTTCTTTTTGTTTGTTGTTTGATTTTTCTTTTTTGTTTGTGATTGCTTGTGAAATGGAATTCAACAATAACAATTCTTTCAATCCTAACATGAATTCATATTTCACACCAACCCCATTTGTTTTGGATAAATCCAACCCGATTTTTCACAATATGAACCAATCAAATACACTGAGTTGGCCTTATCCGAATCAATACAACCCATACCCACATTCTTATGACTATAATTTCCAAAATAATTTCAACTCGTCACAGAGTCAATGGGGATTCACGTCCCCCGAGTCAAATTTTCAACCTCCTTGTCCACCATATTCACCTTGTCCACAATATTCATTCCCCGATTTCGCTTCCTATACTCCTTTTTCTGAACCTCCCATTGAAGAAAAATCTGAGTTCGAAAAGAGAGTAGAAGCCAATTTACAAGAGGTCGAGCGACTACTTCAGAAAAGTGAGGCCTCTCCAATTCCACAGTATTTTCAAGAGTCTTACTCAGTTCCACCTCCTCATAATGAACATTCGTCTGCCCCGAAGACAAGTGAAGAACTCTTGTGTGAGTTCAAGCTTCAATCTCACAACATTTTTGACTCACATGCTTCACAAATTTTCCAAAACCAAGATTCCTACACTCCTTTTCTAGAACAACCACTTGAAGATACATCATATCTAGAAAAGAGGATAGAAGTCTTGCAAGAGTCTGCACTAAAATTTCAAAAATCATCTGTCGAGACTGTCAATAGGTTGGAAACACAATTGAGTCAATTGGTTAGCATTTATAGGAATGAGGAAACTCTATCTTATCAACCTTTGACCAATTCAGCTATGTCAAACTCTATTGATATGACCAAGGACTCTTGTCATTTTGAACATCAAGATTCAATTTCAGCACATCCATCTGAACTTGTCCACACTTCAAATCCCATTGACATTCTGGCAAGTTATCCTTTTCCTGAAATTGAACTTGAGCATGAATATGATCATGAACCTCAAATTAGTGATTCAATTCTACTTCTTGATTAAATTATGACTTTGATGTCTTCACCTGATTTCAATCCTTTTCCCGAGTCAGTATTGGATCCAGTGCCAGTCTATAGTGAAATTAAATCACCAATCATTTATGATGATGATATTGAACTTGACCAATTTTATACTTTTGAAAGTCCCATTGATAAATTGACAAGTTCTCATTTTTGTGGAATTGAACTCAATGAGGAATGTGAGTTTGATCCTCAAATTTGTGATTCAATTTAAATTCCTGAATCACTATTGACTCCTGTTTTATTACCCAATTTGAGCAACATTTTAGAATCAATTTTGATTTCCATACCTGTCATTCCTGAACTTGAATCATCAATCTTAGAAAGTCACATTCCATCATGGGAAAATGAATGTGGACTTGAGCTTCATCTTCTTGATTTGGACCCACTTCCTGAACCAATCTCGACTCCCGAACCTTTACTTGACTTAAGTCTTTTTTCTGAGTCGGTATTAGTTCCTGTACTTCCTGAGTCCAAATCAATCATTCCATTCTGGGACAAGGGTTTTGATAAGTTTGACTCTGAAATTATTTTAAAATTTTGAAAATTAGATGGGGTAAAATTGTTAATAAAAATCACGCATATATACATCATTCTAGTGGGTTGTATTCTTGAGGTCTCTGGTGGGTTCCTCCGGACTCCACGCAAGAATGATTGGGCCGCCTTTCGTGGACCAATCAGACCGCCACCAGAACTACCACCTTGAGGTGATTTTTCCTTCCCTCTCTATTTGTTTCATGCATACATACATCACGATGCATTGAGGACAATGCAAGAGATCAGTATAGGGGAGGGTTTACTAACATAGAGTTTTTAGATTTTCTTTCTTTTACACTTCTTTTAGGATAAATTTAGAAATCTTCCCTTTTGTATAGGAATTTTCTCTTTTTTTAAAAACTTTTTGAAATAAGAGACAAAGTTTTGATCTATTTTAAGAAAATTAAGATGATCTTAGAAATTAAGAAAGCCTTAATTATGACATCTTAAACCTAGTTGAAATAATGGATCTTGTTTAAAATTATAGGCTAATTAAGATAAATTGGGGAGATAATTTTATCTTGAATTTTTTGCTTTAGATAGTATGCATTTCACACTTACACTATTTTTGGGATGGAAACAAAGACCTAAAATGCCATAAAAAAAGAGAAATATAACTAAAAAAACCATCACTTATTAAGCTGGATAATTATGCCTCAAGAAGCATGATTATTCACGCCTAACGGTGATCAAAAGAAGCAAATAGTCCCCTTTAGTTTTGTGGCCTTGTTTACTCGAGTCCTTAAACCCGAGGGATGTTTTCTCATCTGGTGCCCTAAATCCGTCTGGTCTGGGAGTCATCGGTTATAGGCTCGTTACATGGGTGAACTAGAAAGCCTAAGAAAACTAAGGGAAGAAAAAAAAGAAATAAATAAATTATATATATATATATATATATGAATATAAATAAATGGCTTGATGGTTAGAGTTGAAATCCCAGAAATCTTCACTATCACAAAGTGCATATTATCTAGGTTCTATGAAGGATAAAATATTCAATCCAATTTTGAATTCTTACCTTAATTGAAGACAAGATCTTGCATAGAGACTAAGTTTAAGGAAGAATGATTTTAGGTGGAATTATGACCTTAGATCGCTTATATTTTTGCAAAAATATTTCTTAAACTTGTCTCTCCTTCAAAATGCTTTTTCAAAATACTAATATTTGTCTTCTTTCTTTATGGATTTTGTGGGTCCAATCCGCTGAAAACCCTCAGGAGACAACACTCCTCCTCTAGGGTAACATAGAGGTTTAACGGCTTGTTGCACACGCTCAGTGCAATCGCATCACCTGCGAAAGTGGTGTAATAACATTTGTAGTATAGTTTTCTTTTCTTGTTTTGCTCGGGACGAGAAAAGATAAGTGTGGGGGTGTGATTAGTCTACGATTATGCATTATTATATCACACTTCCCCACTGATTTATGAATAAATTGTCGGTCTAAATCATGTTTTGGTCTCTATTGCAGGTAAATCCAAAGTTCAAGGGCAAAGGAGTAATAAGAGCCTAATTAAACCCAATTTAGGGTAATTAAATCCGCATTACTTGGAGACCAAGCAAGGGAGCATCTAGAAGATACGTCGAACCTAGACTCTTGCGCACGTCAAACGAATATTTGGAGGAAATTACCAGAATTGAAATATACCACGAAGCTACTGGAGCCAAGACGGATCCCCGCACCAAAACCAGGGAGTTATCTCCCTGGTTTGGCCGCGGATCCGCAGCAAAAGCTGTGGATCCGCGGCCCATTGGTGGGGCCACGCGTCGATTTTCGACGCGTGGCCCCGTCTCGTCTTCCAAAGAGTTCCTATGCCTATATAAACCCCTGTACAGGGCCAAAACGAAGCAGTTTTCATTTTTAGGCTAGGGTTTCTATGTTTTAGTGTAGTGTAGGTAGGTGTTCTTCATTTCTTGTATTTTGTTATGTTATTTCATTTGGCTGAGAGATTTAGAGAGAGAGAGAGAAAGATAGAGAGAGATTGATGTAATATATGGTGACAGTCTATATAAAGGTGCCTCCTTTCTCCTCCAATGTAATCTTCTTCATCTTCTACATGATGTATTGCTAACTTTTCTTCTCATAGCAATCTAACTACTAACCACTAACCATCTAACCACTTACTTGATAATCCACATGAATCGGGTAGCCTCTATAAGGCCTTGTTCTTGCAAGAGCCATTGATGGCTCATTGATGATGGGTTCTAACATCTAACTTGCTAACTTGCTAACCAAGCAACTCTCTCTTATTTCATGCTTTCCTTCAATGGTCTGATGATTTAATGTTTGTATTAGCTTGCTCTTGATGCATGTTTGATTGTGAAAGAACCGTCTCATTTGCCATGCTTTTATCGTCTCTTGAAGCCAAGGATTAGTGATGGCCGAGGATCAAATGTGAGGCAACTATCATTATGAGGTTAGCATGGTTAGTGGAGCATTTAATAGTTAGTAGCCATGAGTTTTCTTTTATCTTGTTTTAGAAACTATTTCCAAAGTATCTTTTCATTGTTGTTTTCACCGCTTCTTTGTTTGTCTTTGTTTTCATTTTCTTTACTACAAGTTTCATCTCCTTTCCTATTTGTTTTCCAAACCACTTCTATTTTGTTTTGACATCGACGTTTTCATCGCCTTCTCCACCTACCACATTCTGGATTTCTTTTCTTTTTGTTTTCACTTTCTTTTTCTAATTCTTTCAACAAAGAAGAACTGTTAACAATAAAAACGTGAATAAAAACTGTTAATGCTTCTATCGCCTCCCTTCCCTGTGGATTCAACCCGTTAAGCCAATGCTATAATGGAAGTATCGAGAGTACATTAAGCACATACGAGCTTTTATATTGATTTTACAAAACACGCGTTTTTGAGTGCTAGTTCCATCCCGATCAATTTCTTCAAAAGTGCTTGCCATATATGCGGAGGCTTCTTTCTCTACAGAAGAGTTTGAGGCCTGTGATTCTGCGATGGCAGAGTGTGATTCGATTACTTCAATGCCCTGGGCTAGGGCACTGTAGTCTACTGGGCTATTACGCCAGTTCGAGTATGGGTATGTCGATATACTCCTTCCGGTTCAGTGTCAGACTCATCGGAGTTGACTATTGTCTGCTTCTCCTTAGTTCTGCTTGGCGTAGTACTTGGATCCACCATGGTCGCAGTAACTTCAGGGTACTCTACATCAGAGAAGGTTCTCCTAGTGCTGGAGTGACACCGTTTGGCCGAGCAGAAGACTGACGTAGATGATAACCAATTGAACACTGACTGTTTGATTACATGCAAGTTGCAGTGGCATTCAGAGAGTACCACCGTGATGAGCCGTTCATAGCAGCATTGTGGAGTGATTTGTTGAACGCTCCTCTTCATGGTCAAATAGTCCCTTAGATCCGTTGGAGAGGGATTAATAAGACCAGCCTCAAGTCTCTGAAGACGAGACTTTTTAGCTCCCTTTTGACTTAGCCATTGGAGAGCGAATGTTAACCTTGCAAGTTTCAATAACGGAAGGTTCAGGAACGCAGAGTTCACATTCTGTGGAACATATATGACTCTCGCATTTTGCCTTTGAGACGCGGGTCTTGTGCCTCTGCTGAGAAGAGACGCGGATCTCGCGTTACTGATTGTCGTATTTGTTCGGCGATACTTGAGAAACGTGGACTTTATAAGTCCTGCGTTCTGTTGTAGAGACACAGATCTCATGTCTCTAAGAAGGGATGTAGACCTCGCATTGTTGAACACCGTGTCTATGAGGTGAAGTCTCAGAAATACGAGCCTCTTGAGCTCTGTGTTTTGGTATCCAGATACAAACTTTGCGCGTCTGATGTAGTTCAAAAGAGATGCAGGCTTGAGCCTCGTGTCCTATATCTGCTGGACCGATGGTTTTTCCAACTTCTTGCTTCTGTTATCAACGTGTGTGTTGCCTTTATCGACATTCAGCATTCTGATTACGCTACACGGGTTGTTGGGGACCCCTAGTAACCTGGAGCTGAGGAAGAGGAGGGGGCGTGGCAAGATTGGCCTTCAACAACGTTGGCCCGTGGGTCTCGTGGAAGATGTTGACACGGACCACGCGCGTGACGTGACCAGAAATGGCTCTGTTTACGCAAGCCATCTTTAGGGAAGTCTCCGAAAAGACTTGGGAGTGAATCTCTGAGAAGACCCTGCGGTATTGCCGCGCTACCCTAGGGCTCTTGGAGCCAAAAGAGAGAAACTCCTCATACTTTGCCTGATCGAATTTTACGACAAGTGACTCGATCATTTTTCTCATAAAGGTGACGTCACCTTGCACCACAACTTGCTCATCAGTGGAGAAAGATATCCCTAATGGAGTCGCCATCTCTTGTATGGGGAGGGGATTTAAAAATATGTATTGTAAAATTTTCTTGAATCAATGAAAGGTTACAGCAATTCTAAAAACTCAAATTACAAGAGAGAGGAGATATTCAAGTTTAAATCTCCTCTTTATTTAATGACGGGTTCTTTGTGTAGCAATGGAAAGTAATTTTTGTTTTTGGTTGACTGGGTGATTATCAAGCTCTTCTGAAACTCTTCTCCTTGGATCACTAATTGCCAAAAAATAGAGATAAATTAAATAGTTAAAAGGATGTAGGTTAAATCTCTGCCTTTCATAATTTATCCGCAGTAGCATGGGCTATGCGGGTCAAATCCATAGGGAGGAATGCGATAGAATCTTTTCGGTATCTCCTTAAATACTAAACTGGTTAAGTATTCTTCTAAGAAAAAGAACTCAATTGTTAAGTGTTAAAAATATAAAGAAAAATATGAAATTTGGGGAGTAATCTAGAGTTTTAGAAAAGAATTAAAGAAATGTGACCTACTAATCATCTACCACCACTAACTTACTAACCTATGCGAGAATTTATTTCACTTTAGATCATAAAAGTTAGACCTTAGAGTTGACTTTGATTCAAGAAGGATACATGATCGGCCACATATATTATATATATATTGTCACATTACCATGTTTATTATCTAGTAAATCCTATTAATAAGTCTTTTTTATTTAATAATGTGCAGGCCCATTGCTAAAGGAGAGGGAAGAGAAACGAGCCCAAAAGCCCATTAAATATTTCAGAATTAATTCGAAATCAGAAAATCAGGACAGATCAAGATAAATCAGGAAGATAAAATTGATTGAAAATCGGTTAAAACAAATCTTCACAAATCAATTGGTCAAAGCCAAAGATCAAAGGAGGTTTCGTCAAATTCAAGAGCTGAAACAGAAAATCTACCAAGGGATAAAAGGAAATCGCTAAATCAGGGAGTTGTACCCCCAGGTGTGGCCAGTACCCCCTGGGTGTGGCCACCTGGCCACACCCAGGCCATGAAAATGCGGCCAAAGTTGCGTTTCCGCAGCTTTGTTGAATCAATTGGGGGAGCGTTTGCTCACCCTATCTTTGTACGCTCTCCCTTACTTGGTTTTTTTCCTATAAATACTAGGTTTTCAGAGACTACATGAAACGATCAAGCAGAGAAAGATTCTTAGGCTAGTTTTTCATTCTTTTTAGTGTAGGTTTTATTTTTCTTTTCATGTAATTTTTAGTTTTCATTTATGTAATTTAGAGAAGATCAGAATTTCATAGGAGAATGAGAGCGAAGCTTGTGCTGAGAGTGACACCATTGTAAGTTGTTCTTCTTTTCTCTTATTGTTATAGCATTGAATCTATAGTTACATTTTTTATGTTCTTCTTTGGTTTTGAGTTCTTCTTCTTCTTTTCTACTTCTCTCATTTTGGTACTAAGTGCAATCCACGTGAGTCTTATAGCATCGAAAGAGCCTTGCTTTTGCGAGTGCCACTGATAGCTCATGACGATAGATTTTAGTCTCAGTCTGTATCATTTCATACTTGTATTGTCTTGATGATGTAATATGGAAGAGACGAGAGTTAACTCTTATACCTCCACTTCAAGGTAACATCGTCGCCACAGATTTAAGGTAAGTATTTGGCCATAGGAGGTAAGTATTTGTTTTAGGTTTTTTTTTTAATCTTTTAGTTTAAACCACCACAATCTCCTAACTCTTTTATCACTCTTTTTAATTTCTTTGTATAAATCTATTTCTATTTTCTCCACCTTCTCAATCTACTACTTTCTTCTTAACTTAACTGTAACTTATTTTTCTTATTCTTTTCAAGAACTAAAAGAAGATTTTTAACCAATAATTATAACTTAAAAGATAATTTACTCAAAAGCTTCCATCGCTAGTCCTCCTTGTGGATCATGACCCGCATAGCCACTTGCTATAGCGGTAGTATTGAACACTTGCACATTCTATTTTGTATTTCTGAAATTTTATATTTTGTGTGTAGGTTAAAAATCAATCAAATTTTGGTACTGTTGCCGGGGAGGGATGATAAGTAATTCTTTTTAAGTTTATATTTTTTTTGGTTAACTTTCTTCTTTGTTCTTGGTGTGCAATGATAAAAACCAAGGAATTTTTGCTACAGTGGACATATAAGTGGCTCTAGACTCTGCTCAAGAAAGCAGAGCCCAGAAGCTCTCAGATTTGCTACATTATAGTGGCAATCTTAGTGAACTACTAACTTGTATTTTTTGTAGGGTTGGCTGAATTGTAAAGATAAATTTCTATAGCTATTTATTATCTTGTTTGACTCACTGTACATACTTTCTAACCTCAATAGTAAATTGATATTTGTTAAATGCTAAAAACAGTTTAGACTTTGCATTTAGGCATGTATCTAATTCGTTTACATTTTACATTACTGCTGAAGAGTGCTGGAGCAAAGGTACGTGTGCATAGCATGTAGCATAGGAACACTTTTGAATTGTTTACATAGCTTAAGTGTTGCTTTTTATGTACACATTGCACTAAATTGATTTAAGGGTTTGTCTTATAAAAAGATAAGGTGGGGAAGTCATTACCCTCTCTTAACCCACAAACAATTTTCTCACTCACTAATCCAAGCCAAATAAAAACTAAGTAGACGTTGGCCCTAGGGACATCTCGGACTCATATAGGAGACTGACCTAAGGAGGAAGTTGATTAGAATTTGACTCTTACCAAATTGGTGTCTAAGGTTGGGGATTGAGGGGGAAACCCCGAAGGTTGGTGGTTTTGCATAATTAGGCTCGTTGTTTAGGCACATATACCTCCCACTGATTTAGCCCCTATCTGGCCGATTAACTTATGATCAAATTCGGCAACATATCCCCCATAGACAGTCTAACCAGTTAGGAGTCATCTAGGTCTAAGATTTACCCTAACTTAGATTAGATTTTTTTTCTTTTTGTTTGTTTATTTATTTGTTTTTCTTTGTTTGATTTTGATAATTCTTGTGTGATATGGCTTATAACAATAATTTTTCCAATTTTAATGTTAATCCATGTTACACCCCGACCCCTTTTCGGATGTTACCAACCTGGCATACCATAATTTTAACCAACCTAGTGTGCCGGATTGGTCTTATCCAAATAAATACATGCCACAGTCCCAATACTATGAACAAGACTGGAATAATCATCACTGCTCTTTATAGAGTCAATGGGGATATATTTCCCCTGAGTCATATTGTCAACCACCCTACCAACATCCAGCTTCGTATACTGCTTCTCCTGAACAACCAATAGAAGAATCAATTAACTGGGAAAAGAGGATGGAAACCTTAGACGAGCTTGAGCGACGAATTCAAATTTTAGAAGACTCAACAAATTTTCAAGTCATAGATCCTTATTCTATTTTTCAAGAAGAACATGCCGACTTAGAAAAGAATATGAAATTTATGATTCAATCTCAAATTGATCCACTCGATATGATAGAAGAATGACTTAGTAGATTGAAAAACATGCGTAGGAATAAGGAAACTCTCTCTACCCAATCTTTGACTATTCCCAACACTTCTAGTTGTATTGATGAAAATCAAGAATCATGGTATCTTGAAGACTTTGACCAAGATTTAATTTCACCACAAAACCTTGAACTTGACCAATATCAACTTATTGACGAATTGGCAAGTTTTCATTTTAATGAGATTGAACTTGATTATGAATGTGAACGTGATCCCTATCTTTGTGATTCAGTTTATATATTAGAATCTATGTTGACTCTGGTATTCTTACCCTATTTGGACCAAATTCCTGAGCCAACATTTATTTTCGTGCCCATAAATCTAGAAATTGAATCACCAATTTTGGATAGTCACATTCTATTGATGGGAAAAGAATGTGAATTTTAATTCTTGAATTTGGACTCAACTCTTGAACTAAAACTAACTCTCGAACCCAAAGTTAATTTTTCCGAGCTAGCATTGGTTCTTTAACCTATCATTCTTCAGCCCAAGTCAACCATTCCAGCAAGTAACATTCTTTTGTTGAGCATAGGTGTAGACCAGGATGACTTTGTGATGATTTTCCAAGCCTGGTCATGTAAAGGGAATAAGTTTTATAATAGAATCTTTATGGTCCTATTCATATTGGGGACTGTAAATATGTAAATAGAAAAGAGGTCAATAAAGGTGAGTTCTGCGAACCACAATATTATCTTGATTGAGTAGCAATGCTTGACCCATTCAGACCACCACCGGATCCACCACCTTAAGGTAATATTTTCCTCCTCTTTCTTCTTTTTCATGCATCTATGCATTAAATCATACATTAAAGTAATGCATGAGATAGGTGTGGGGGAGGGTTCTAACATAACTTAGGATTTCCTTTTATTATTAAAAAAATTATTACATTTTCTTTACTTTTAAAAAAAATATTTTGAAAATAGAAACAATATTTTAACATATTCTTTTTAAGAAATTAAGTCAATTTTAAGGAATAGGAGAATCATAATTAGGATTTTTTATACTTGATCAAAATAGGATTATTCGTTTGATTTCCAAGGTTAGGAAGAAAATTTGAAAAAGTAATTTAGTTTAGATTTTTACCTTGATGATACATGCATGCTTTATACACTTACACACTTAGGGTTCAAAAATAAAGATTCTTATGCCTTATAAAAAAAAAGAAAAGAAATATATATATATTATATCAAAAATCCTCTAATTAAGCTGAGTACTTGTGCCTCATAAAGCATAAGTACTCACGCCTAAAAGCGGTTTATATAATAAAATTCTTAGTTTTGTGGCCTTATTTGCTCAAGTCCTTATGGTGTTTTCTCACCCGGTGCCCTAAGATAGTTTGTTTTGGGAGTCACCGATTAAAGACTCGTTACATGGGCAGATTAGAAAGCCTAATAAAACTAGCCTAATAATACTACCAAAAATAAATAAATAAATAAATAAATAAAGCATAAAAGTTAGAGTTAAAGAGCCCTTAGTCAAACTTTCACAGTCAGGAAGGTGCATATGACTGAGGGTAAAGTAATAGACTAGATAAGAAGTACAATTTGACTCCTTATTTTGATTGATAACAAATTTTTGAATAGAGACTAAATTTAGGAATGAAAATTTTGGTTTTCCTATAACTTATAGATTACTTAAACTCTTACAATAATATTTCAAATATTTTTCTCTTTCAAAATGCTTTTCGAAAATACTAACTCTTTGTTTCTCTTTTTTTATGGATTTTGTAGATGTAATCTACTGAAAATTCTCACGAGACAAAACTCATCCTCTAGGAGGAACCTAGAAGTTTAACGACTTGTTGCACATGCTCAGTGCAATCGCATGACCTGCGAAAGTGGTCTAATAATCTTTGGTTTAGTTTTGTTGTTTTGCTCAAGGACGAGCAAAAGATAAGTGAGGAGGTGTGATCGGTCACATATATTACATATATATTGTCACATTACCATTTTTATTGTCTAATAAATTCTATTAATAAGTCTTATTTTTATTTAATAATATGCAGGCCCATCGCTAAAGGAGGGGGAAGACAAACGAGCTCAAAAGCTCATCAAAATTCTGATTTAAGCTGAAACGAAAAATCCAGGAAGAGATAAAAGGAAATCGCTAAACCAGAGAGCTGTAACCCCTGGGTGTGGCCCACTGGCCACACTGGCCATACCCAGGCCGTGAAAACGCAGTTCTAGCCACATTTTCGCGGCTTTGTTGAATCAGTTAGGGGAGCGTTTGCTCCCCCTATCTTCGTACGCTCTCCCGTACTTGGTTTTTGCCTATAAATACTAGGTTTTCAGAGACTACAGGAAATGATCAAGCAGAGAAGGATTCTTAGGATAGTTTTTCATTTTTTTTAGTGTAGGTTTTTATATTTTTTTCATGTAATTTTCAGTTTTCATTTATGTAATTCAGAGGAGATCAGAGCTTCATAGGAGAATGAGAGCGAGCTTGTGCTGAGAGTGACACCAGTGTAAGTTGTTCTTCTCTTCTCTTATTGTTACAACATTGAATCTATAGTTATATTTTTTATGTTCTTCTTTGTTTTTGTGTTCTTCTTCTTCTTTTCTACTTCTCTCATTTTGGTACCAAGTGCAATCCAACTGAGTCTTATAGCATCGAAAGAGCCTTGCTTTTGCGAGTGCCACCGATAGCTCATGATGATGGATTTTAGTCTCAGTCTGTATCATTTCATACTTGTATTGTCTTGATGATGTAATATGGAAGAGATGAGGATCAACTCTTATGGCCTATGCGCTGATTGCCTCCACTTCAAGGTAACATCGTCGTCACAGATTCAAGGTAAGTATTTCGCCAGAGGAGGTAAGCATTTCTTTCTTTTCTTTTAATCCTTTAGTTTAAACCATTACAATTCCCAACTCTTTTACCACTCTTTTTAATTTCTTTGTATAAATCCACTTTCTATTTTCTCTACCTTCTCAATCTATCACTTTCTTCTGAGCTTAACTGTAACTTATTTTCCTTTTTCTTTTCAAGAAGTAAAAGAAGATCTTTAATTATTGATTGTAACTTAAAAGAGAACTTACTCAAAAGCTTTCATCGCTAGTCCCTCCTTATGGATCATGACCCGCATAGCCACTTACTATAGCGATAGTATTGAACACTTGCATATTCTATTTTGTATTTCTAAAATTCTGTATTTTGTGTGCAAGTTAAAACTCAATCAATACATAAGATAAAAACTAAATCCTATTTGAAATAATCACTAATCAAGACCAAACATTAAACTATCAAAGCCTTCTAAGCATAGAATAAGAAGAATAACTAGGATTCAACATTAAACTATCAAAGCTATCTAAGTATAGAATAAGAAAAACCATTGAAAAGTATTAACATATATGGATTTAACTAATCATCATCATGTGCCTTCAAAAAATTTCACTAATCCAAGGGTTAAGCATGCATATGATCCAATCAGTTTATTCTAACCTAGAATTAGAAGTGTTGGTGGAGAGATTAGTAAGTCATGAAAAAAGATTAGCTACTCATAATGAAAACTAAAGAAAGCATGATAGATGAGAAAGCATATAAATAAAGTAAGTAAATAAAGATAAATTAGAAAGAAAAATCTTGTTATTGATGCTGTCACCTTTAATTACCAAAAGCCTTCTTCTTCTTTACAAAGCTTGAACTAGAAGTAGAAGTAGAAGTAGAACTTGAATCTAAAATATAAAAATTACTAAAGAAATTTGGAGAAGAGACTAAAAAAAAATCCTAAGTTATAATCTCTAATGTGGAGATGTCTAATAATGAGAGATTTCAGCTCTTTAAATAGGCCTCAAATCTAATCACAATAGGATACAAATTAGAAGGTTTCCTAATTCAATTGGGAATTCAGTCCTATAGCAAGTCAGCATGTTGTTTGCTGATTATGACTCATCAGATGGATGAATTGGACAATGTGTTAAACATAAGAATTATAACCCTTCAAGTTTGGTTTCTGTAGCATCTCGAATCACCGTATTTGAATATCTGTAGCGAAAGTTATGAACTGAATACTAAAAGCTATACAGTCTAAATCCGAGTCTGAATTAATTTTGAATTCCATTTAATTTGAATTATCCTCCTTATCCCTATTAGGATTAGCTTCATCCCCTTCATCTTTTAGGATTTTATCTTCTGAATTTGAACTTGAATTTAGGATATAAAGATTAATTCTTTTCTCCTTTGGATTCAATTTAATTTAAAATCCAATTATAGATAGGATTAGGGATAAATTGAAGCTTCTTGTATCTTTATCCTCTCATTTAAGTAACTACATACTATAATAAAAAAAAGGTTAATAACATTAATAAATAAAGGAATGATCAAGGATATATATGTGTAAAAGTGATGATAAAAATCCAGTTTTGGAGTGCAATTACACCCTCACACCTATCTTTTGATCAAAATCAAATGTTAAAAACTAATTTAATACAATCTAACTCACTTTCGTAGGAGTCACAGTTGGACCTAGCGAGTGCAACAAGCCGTTAAACCTCTTGGTTACCCTAAAGGATGAGTGTTGTCTCATGAAGGTTTTCAGTGAATTACACCCACAAAATACATAAAGAAAGAAAAACAAAATGTTAGTATTTTTGACATTCATTTTTTAAAGAGAAGAATATTTGAAATAATCTTTTTAATAAATCAAGTAATCTATAAGTCTTAGTATTATCAAATTATTCATTCTTATACTTAGTCTCGATGTAAAAAATTTTCTTATCAATTTAGGTTAGGAATAAAACTGAATTTCTCGCTTAATCTATTATTTTACTCTAAGTCATATGCACCTTTGTGACCGTGAATTTTTGTCCGGGATTCTTCAATTTCAACTCTTATGCCTTATATATATATATAACTTTTTTTTGTGCTGAAGTTCGAAGCATTACCACTTCGTTGCCCTTTAAGCACTTCTTATTTTTCTTTTTTTTAATATGTATAACTCATCTAATTTTCTTTTGCGTAAGTATCAAGGCTTCTTGAGGCCCTAATACCTAACTAATTGATTGTTAGATGTGTTAATACATATATGATATATTTTTTAATATTTTTAAATTTAACTAATTACCTTTCGCGTAAGTATCAAGGCTTTCTTAGGCCAAAACACCTAGCTAAATAATAATTAGATTATTTTATTTTGTATATATATTTTTTTAAGACACAAGAGTTTTTGTTTTGAATCCCAAGTGTGTAAGTGTATAAAGCATGCGTATTTCATTAAAGTAAAAAATATCAAAACTAAATTACTTTTTCAATTTTTCCTTCTAAACCTAAAAATCAAACAATAATTTTATTTTGACCAAGTGTTAAGAAATCCTAATTATAATTTTCCTATTCCTTAAAATTAACTTAACTTCTTTTAAAAATAAATTAAAATATTGTTTTCTTTTTTAAAAAGTTTTTAAAAGAAAAATTGTTAGTAAACCTATCTATGTTAGTATGTTAGTAAACCCTCCCCCACACCTATCTCATACATTGTCCTCATTGCATGAAATAAAATGTGAAAGAGGTACACCTATAAATCTATTTATGTCTATTCCCTCTAACTCGCTTTCCATTATTCCAATGTGTCCTTTTTAGTGGTGAAATTAGAGAAGTCAATTTTTTTGTTATTTTAGCTCTCATTCTCTCCAACTTGTTCATGCCTTTCCTCTTTCTCCTTCTCTTTTTCTCTCCATCACTCTTTACAAATTCATCCTCGTTATCACACAATATTATTTGCGCAACATGAATATCTAGAAATATGAGCTCATCCTCATACATCTCCTCAAAACTTGAATTAACTATATCTTTTGGAGGTATGTAACTAACCAAGGTAGCCCTAATCGAATCATCCAAACAGTTAACTTCATCTTCAAAAAGGTTTTCAAAACTTTGGTAAATTTGAGGTTTTTGATAATTGCACCAAATTATAGGATAGAATGTAAAAAATGATAGAGTTGGGTGGAGATAGTCATGATAATTTGGAAAAGAGATTGATGGATGGAAAGATGGTCTCAATCTATCAACAAAATTATACCTAAATAAATTTAGATAGGCCATGGGAAATATTTTATGATTTTTTATGAAAAATAAAGAAGAAAAATTAACCAAATAATAAATAAAAAATATCGTTTCCTCCCCGGCAACGGCATCAAAATTTGATTGCCAAAAAACAATGATAAATTAAAGAGTTAAAAGGATATCGGTTAAATCTCTGCCTTTCACAATTTATCTGCGGTAGCAAAGGCTATACGGGTCGAATCCATAGTGAGGAATGCGATAGAAACTTTTTGGTATCTCCTTAAACACTAAATTTGTTAAGTATTCTTCTAAGAAAAGAACTCAATTGTTAAGTGTTAAAAATATAAATAAGCATATGAAATTTTGAGAGTAATCTAAGGTTTTATGAAGAGTTAAAGAAATATGACCTACTAATTATCTACACCACTAATTTACTAACCCATGTAAGAATTTACTTCACTTTAGATCATAAAAGTTAGACCTTAGAGTTGCTTTCAATTCAAGAAAGATACATAGGATAAAAACTAAATCCTATTTGAAATAATCACTAATCAAGACCTAACATTAAACTATCAAAGCCTTCTAAGCATAGAATAAGAAGAATAACTAAGATTCAACATTAAACTATCAAAGCTATCTAAGTATAGAATAAGAAAAACTATTGAAAAGTATTAGCATATATGGATTTAACTAGTCATCATCATGTGCCTTCAAGAATTTTAACTAATCCAAGGGTTAAGCATGCATATGATCCAATCGGTTTATTCTAACGTAGAATTAGAAGTGGTGGTGGAGAGATAAGTAAGTCATAAAAAAATTATCTACTCATGACGAAAACTAAAGAAAGTGGGGAAGATAAGAAAGCAAGTAAATAAAGATAAATTAGAAAGAAAAATCTTGTTATTGATGTTGTCACCTTCAATTACAAAGAGCCTCCTTATTCTTTTAAAGCTTGAACTAAAAGTAGAAGTAGAAGTAGAATTTGAACATAAAATATAAAAATTACAAAAGAAATTTAGAGAAGAGACTAAAAGAAAAATCCTAAGTTATGATCTCAGATATGGAGAACCTAATAATGAGAGATTTCAGCTCTTTAAATAGGCCTCAAATCTAATCACAATAGGATAAAACTAGAAGGTTTCCTAATTCAATAGGGAATTCAGTCTTGCAACAAGTCAGCATGTTGTTTGCTGAATATGACTTATCAGATGGCTGAATTGGACAGTGGCATATAAGAGTTATAACCCTTCAAGTCCTCTTTCTATAGCATTTTGAATCATCAGATTTGAATATCTCTAGCGAAAGTTATGACCTGAATACTAAAAGTTGTACAGTGTAAATCTGAGTCTGAATTGATTTTTGAACTCCATTTAATTAGAATTATCCTCCTTATCCCTATTAGGATTATCATCATCCCCTTCATATTCTAGGATTTTATCTTCTGAATTTGAATTAGAATTTAGGATATGAAGATTAATCCTTTCCTCCTTTGGATTCAATTTAATTTAAAATCTAACTTTAAATAGGATTAGGGATAAAATGAAGCTTCTTGTATCTTTATCCTCTCATTTAAGTAACTACACACCATAATAAAAAAAGTTAATAGAATTAATAAATAAAGGAATAATCAAGGATATATGTGTAAAAGTGATGATAAAAATATAGTTTTGGAGTACAATCAATCACCGATGGTGTAACACATCTCCTATCAATGAAATCTCAAAGAGACTTAGGCAATAACTTGAACTCAGCAAGTTGGTAGAAGAGTTTAACTCTTTATAAACCTTCCTCAGCTAAAAATTCTAACCCTTTTCAGTAGCAAACTGAGCAATTTATTGGGGTTTCAGGGGTAAAACTGTCCCCTAAAAACCCTCCATGATGAGGGTCAACTCTTCTCATTACGTGGGTAGTACTTGAACCAGTAATGAGGGTAGTTATAACTAAGACACATGGCTTCTCTCCAGTTAGAATGCGGGCTTGAGCTCTGTGTTTAGCCATTGAGGTAACGCTGGACGTAGGTCTTAATCTCCGCATTTTGGGCATCGCGGTGGTATTGAAACGCGAGCCTCTGACTCTGTGTTTCCTCATTGGCGTGGTATTTGATGCGCGCCTTGAGCTTCACGTTTGAGACACGGGCTTCAAGCTTTGACACGAGCTTCAAGCTTTGTACCTGAGCACTGAAGTGGTACTGAGACGCGGGCTTTGAGCTCTGTGTCTTGGCATTGCAATGGTGTTGAGACGCGAGCTTCAAGCCCTGCGTTTTGCCTTTGCACAAGTGGCTTTGATTAGCTTCGCAACTGAAACATGGACTCTGTTATCTGATGACTTGTCTTCAGTGATTTTTAGACAGTCCACACTTGTACTAAGGCTTAGCGTATGTACGTGAGGTCAATTCTGCCCTGCGTATGTATGTCGCCATAGGGTCACCATATCTGTGAGATCGGGGCGTTACAGAGTGGTATCAGAGCCAGGTTCACACCTGATGTGAGTAACCACCTGGGTCAATGCTCAGGCTCATACTAACAGTACAATTAGAATCAGATTAGAACTCGTCTATGTCTGAATTTGGAGATTCCAGCGATGAGTACAAGAATACTATTGCATTGATAATTCATTCCTTGACCATTTTCTATTCCTTCATTTTAGTTGTCAACCAGAATAATTTGATTTCCTTCTCGCTTTCTCTTCATCCTTTGCTTCCAATCTTTTATCTTTAGATCATGACACTAATTCTCCACCCTGATTTCACTATAGATGTCAGAGTAGCACTGTAGAAGCTTTGTAGGCTCATAATATTCAGGCTCCAGGACTGTACATATTGTTCTCCCACCTGAACTGAAATTTCGAAGACGAAATTTTTTGTAAGGCAGGAAGAAGTGTAACTCCCTGATTCTTCATGTACGTATCACAATAATAGTACTTGAAATGATGTATAAAGTTGATTTGACCTTTTTGGTAAATTGATTAAGCCAGTTTTAATTTCAGATATCATTTTCCAATATTTTAGATTTTTCACACTTTTCTGAAATTTTTCTGAATTATTTTAGAAATCTCCAAATTCGGTGTTGACCGATACCAATAATCAGCTTTAGGAATTTTAATTTACAATCAGAGTTGAATTTCAAGAATCTGCCTTTAAATTATATTTCAAAATTATATTTTCTACTTTTCAGCATTTTTGGGGATTTTTTTAAATTTATTGAAAATCCGGCCAAACCGGTGTCGCGTAGTATCACTTATAATTCTAGGATTTTTAATATGCAAAGCAGTCTGAAATTTTTGAATCAATTTCATATTACTCCTCAGCATAATATTTTTTATTTTACAAAAATTTTGAGAACTGTTTGGAACTAGTCTAAAATTTGACCCAAGTAAAATAATAATATAAAATCCTATTTTTAATTTTTAAACTATCTCTTTCTCCTTTCCCTTTCTTCTATAGATTTCCTTCCCTCACTGACTTACCTACTACCTCTCCCTCTCTCTTATTATATCTTTCTCACTCATACTTTCTTTCTTTCTGTCTCCCCCCTCTCTTCTATTATCTCTCTCTTTCTTTCTCTCTCTCTTAAATTCTCCCTCTCTCTTTCTCATTGTCTCTCCATCCCTTACTCTCTCTGTTCCAGGTCGGGGGCCAAACCCACCGATGACAGGGGCCAAACCCACCGATGACAGGGGCCATCGTGTTGCCAGCAAGCTAGCGTGCCACGTGGCCGACGCGCCACCGCGCCTCCCAGCCTGGGCGGCGCTGCCCCCCTTTTTCCTCCTCCCCTTCTTATTCTTCTTCACTCTGCTTCTCTCTCCTAATTTCTTCTCCCCCTCTCATATTATCTCTCTCCCCCCGTCGTTGCCGACGACCATGTTACCGTCCGTGGCCGGCCGGCGCAGCCAGGTGGTCAGGCCGCGGCAGGCCTGCCTGCTGCCCCTCTCCCCCGTTCCTCTCTCTCTCTCTCTCATTCTCTCTCTCTCTCTCCCGCCTAAATGGATCTCAAAACCCTATAAACACGCACCCAATAACCCATATCCATTTAATCTGGAGCATCCAGACTCCAAATTGGACGATTCTTGAACTGTCGAGATCGTAGGAAGACAAGCTACATTCTTGTACTATCTATGTGAGTGTCTTCTTTTATAAATTATATTTATTCATTGTTAATAAAATTGATTCATTGCTTTATTTAATAAATCATGATTATGGGTAAATTACTGTAAATTTTATTTAATAACTTATAATTATCGGGAGATCATTGTAATAAGAATATGCAAGTTGCTTTATTATAAATAATTGATAAAATAATACTTTATTATTATTATAGTTGATTATATTAGGTGGTCAATTCAAGGAAATTCTAGATTATTAAATACTTTAATAATTATTAAAATGATTGTGAAGAGCTTGAAAATATATACTTGTAAATAAATTCTTTATCAATAATATTAATATTAATAAAACCGTTATAACTACTATCGGTCTAGATATTTAGACATCTGTTTATATTACATATATCAGCCTAACACTGTCACTGTTATCGTACTATAGATACACTGAACATTGTATGAGTATAAGTTATCATAATTATAGATATTGTTACTACATGTACCTGTATCATGATTATACGGACATTCAAGTACACTAAACATAATATTTCATATAAATGCATGTTACACAGAACACAGTTATTCCATGTACATATCTCACCGTTACAGAGGTACTGTTATACATAACACTGTTATTTCTTATCGATGTCCACTTACACACGAATACACTATTTCACTGGATACCATGATTTCATATATTTGTATCATTGTTACATGGATAGTCTGTGCACGTTTATATCATCTTCATACATCACATTTACATAGATCATCGGTATACATGCATTGATTATTTCTGTATTCTTATTGCATGGATCACTGTTCATATTACATGGATTATTGATACATGGATATTCCTATATTCCCGTTATATGACTATTTCCCGTTACTAATATTAATATTCCTATTACTGAACATGTGAACTGTTGATATATGATGTGTGGAACTAAGTGTCACGTGGATCAAAGCTACGGGCCACCTCTAGAATCCCACATCTTTTGTTTCTTGTTACTTGTTATCTTACTTTATGCTATCACCAGAGCTCATGTCCAATTATCTTGTTACATGTATCATGTACTATTATTGTTTTCGAATACTATGTAGCTCAAATAAAATAAATATAACATGAGGATTGGAGAGACTTGACGGTTGACTAGATCTTATCGGGTGGATGTCTGGATCCATTGTTAGTCCCACTGTAGGGGACATAGTAGTACTGGATACCGATTATAACTGTTTCTCATTACATGTTTCGCCTTAGCGGGCCGGCCCTAATCTCAGCAACCAGGGGATTGTTTAAGGCCATGATCCCAGGTATACATGGGATACACTCACCCGATAAGAGCTCCTCGACCATTGGGTTTCCAATTAATATAATAAAATGGTATAAACAATAGTGACGTCAGGAACGCTTGTTATTTGATCACTCTCTCGTTCGAATAATGGTACCTGTATGTCATGTCCGGATGTGTTCGGCCGGAGTGCGGGCTCTGATATGAACCTTCAGTGGTATGGGACACTGGAAGAGATTGATTAAAATACCAGAGGATACTGATTGTTATTATTGTATAAATACCATGATTTGCTTAATACATGTATATTACTGTTCGGTTGTACTTGTTGCTATTCCTGATAGTTTACCCTCTATCATGTGATCTATCTACCTTGTTACAGGAATTGGTTGTACTTGTTGCTACTCCTGATAGTTTATCCTTTATCATGTGATCTGTTTACATTATTACACTTCCTACTACTTGTTGCATTTCATGTGGTGACACACTATTCACGAACATGTATACTCTGCATTCTATGTGTTCTATTTCATGTATGCCCTGTAGACACTGTTACTGTATAATTACAATACTATAATATGGTTAGTCTGCATATTGCATATCTACATGTTCATATTCATCACGACATCATTATGCTATTATTATTATTATTAGATTAACCAAGTAATTAAAATGTGCTACCTGTTACCTATACATACTGGTGTAATTAGGAATACTTAAAATTGTATCATATTATGCAAACTAACATATTATATATAGATGGTATAATTCTTAAAGATTATAATGACATAATCTCTTAAAATGACCTGCCTGTTATTTAATTTATTTACTGTATATAGTTGTGTTTGGTAACACAACTCGGACATATTTATTAATATTAATGATATGGAATTAGATACTATTGTGGACATGACAACGTTATAACATGCTAGGTATTAATGATATAAAATATAACACTTGTTTATTTTCTTGATTATTATTATCATTATATTGTATCACCAGTATTTAAACATGTATTATATATTATTATCGTGATTATATTACTATATATATTACTGTTTTTTCATTTTACCACTCACTAAGTCGCTTTCTGATGACCCAGAATTTGCGTGCCCAGATTGAAGCGCAAAGATGTTGAAGCCCCTGATAATTCTTGAGATATAATCTTGAGACCGCAACCCCTTCCTATTCATAGGTATCTTTAATATTCTATTTTTATTTCCTTACTTATCCCTGTTTGCATATCTATTATGATTACTTACCCCTTTTGCAGGTATCCTTGTATTAATTAATTTGGAACTATTGTGTATATGGTATTTATTCCCTGTACTGAGGCTTAGCATATGTACGTGAGGGCAATTTCGCCTTGCGTATGTACGTCGTTGTAGCGTCACTGTATCAGCGGGACCAGGGCATTACAGATTTCCCTACTCAGAGATGGCAATGTAGGCTCCAGCCTATAGGCTCTCTCTCGATTAGCCTACGGGTAGTCGAAACTCTCTGTTGTGGGTTTTACTCTCGCTTAGAGTCCTTACTCTGCTGCAAGGATTTTTCCTCTCAGAGTCCCAAGATTACAACTCCATTGTTGGGTTTCCCCCACTCAGAGGCTAAAAGTTTGCATGCACCTTTGGTGGGATTACCTCCACACAGAAAAAACACCGCAGGCTTACCAACCCACACCGATGTCAAGCCAACCATACAAAAGAAAAAGATCACACTCTGAAGAGACATGATCATATCAATTCCAAAAAGCCAACAGTAAAACAAGCCAGGCAAGATCCATGCAATCATTTCCATTGCAAAGAAATATAAACATATTTTATTCTGAAAATCTTTCTATTCCAAGTACATCCCATCGAATTTACTTGATTACTTCCAATAAGAGTAAGAAAAGTTCTATTACACTTGTATTTGCATTTTTTGAAAAGAAATACAGATGATCTAAATCCGATCTCTCCATCCGTCGCTACGTCCAGCCACACCTCCAAACTCTTAGGACACATCCTCCAGTGAACGCCCATCAAAGATCACGACCTTATTGCTCACACCACTGTCCAGAGATCCCAGAATCAGAGAAGAAGTTACTGCGGGGTTCCTTCACAAAAATAAAGATTCCTCCAATTAAAAGTCTTCTCCTCTTCCCCTGAAACTCCTCGAAGGCAACCAAACCAGTACCACCATCATCCACACATCTCAGGGAGAATGATGATGATTCCCAAGAAGCCCTTTGAAGCGACGACAACACCCCAAGCTCTAAACGACTCTAGAAAGACATACAAGACTGGTGATGTCACACCACATCCCTGTGTTATGAAAGAGAGGTTGGAGCTCTAGAAGAGAGAGTGATTCATTGGTGAAGCACTGACGGAAACACCCCATTTTCTCTTCCCATTGCTCGTTGCAAGGAAGAAATCTCTAAGCACGAGGCAGCGACGTCCGATAAGGATGGAACCTCCAAAACGCGCAAGAAGGTGATAGTATCACATCCCTTCCAAGATGTTTTGAGGAAGAGATCTGATCCCTACTGTGAGAAGCAATTCACCATCACACCTAGCCGATAAGCTCCCTATCCTCCTTCCTAATGTATGCCATCAGGAAAGAGGCTCTGAACCCAAGATCGAACCTCCCCCCTTAAAAAATCGAGCAACCCGAAACTAGATCACCCGATTCAGTGAGAATAAGAGGCATTCCTATCACCCCTGACAGCGACACCCTATCACAATGATTGATATGTCATAACAGGTTCCTTAGAGAAGCCTGACCATTTCTCCGCCTTCATCCTCTCCCATTCCTTCCTCCATCTGATGAAGAAGAAAAAAGAAAGTGTGGCAGCCTAGCAAAGCAAAGAAGAGGAATCTTAAAGCAAGAGTTTCTTAGAGAAGATAGTAGAAGTGATTTCCATCTAAGGGTTCTACTCTATTTATAGATGGAGAAGAAGCTAAACCGCTTTCAATTAAAATTTTTAATCCCCAAAAAATTGGTCTATGTCCTGGAATTTTCATCAATCGAGATAGTAGAAAATCAACCATACCGCCGAAACACGAAATTCTACTTCCTAGTCATAATGACACTAGAATTGAAGATACACAGGTTACAAGTTTTAAGGAATCCAACCATTGACACGCCAGTTGTCAGCCAACTGTGTGAGCTTCAAGTTAATCCAGAAGATCTATATTTATGATCCAGATCCTATTCTGCTCACGAAAATCAAGATGAACTTAAGACATTTAAAGGTCTCTTACCACCTATGCTCTTCCGACTTCCTTTCTGCAGGCTCCGACAAGCGGAAGAGCGAGGGGCATCTATAGTGATCAAAATCTGACATTGTCTAAGATGGAGCCACATTTCACTAACCTTCCAAGTCTCCGAATCGTATAAGAGCTCCTCTCTGAAGTCCATCCTATACCCGACCTCCTCAAGATCTCTTTCGCTCTGAGACTTCCTCTGTTCCATAAACTTCAGGCCCGAGCTAAGCAGCTCTAGTAATAGATCACCCCTTATCTCCACAAACAGTTACGCAACTTATCCATGTTCATATAACACCCTCCAGCGCCGACAATTATGGATAGTGGCGGATTTCTCTGCATGCAATCCCAACAAACCAACATTGATGACCATGGTCATTACAATAAATTGACATGTGAAAATTGTGTGGTTACGAGGATCTCTCTTGTACCCATCTGTCTCCATGCCAAAAACTCAGTCAAGAATAAATAGACCTCTTCCAACGAAGTGGGGGATGCTGATTCCAACCTAGACTCGAAAGGGAAAAAGAAGGAGAGATATTGAACCTACGCTCTGTACACATCCTCTAGATTTCTGTAATTTCTATAACGTGAGAATTATAGTGAAGTTCCTCCTCTTTCCCGTGATTTGTTCTGATTAAGAGTTTTCACATAAATCCTTAGTGTCTCTCTTTCTGTGCTGTGTTTTATTTACGTGTACTTTCCCATTTCCATTCTGGCTTGTGGTGAGAATTGACCATCAAATCACTTGTGGCGGAAAATCACCATCATAAGCAGCAATCCCAATCATATCCATACTCAGATATGCAGTCATCTCCCGGATATCGCATTTCATGGGCAAGCGATGGACTATCAGGTTCAGACCCAAAATTCACAAAGAAGTCCTGGTTCACTGACATACCTCCGTTCTCCGTCTCCACATCGATCTGTAGCATATGGGAACCCTTCTCTACAACATCAGGGCAAAACTGTTTATCCCATACCCTGACAAGGAATTAATTACGTAGAGCCTCTTGCCATCTAAGCTCAACTATATCATCGGTGGCCTTTCTCTCAACTTGTTACCCTGAGAGAGAGAAAATGAAGGTGGATTGTTTTGTGACATTGTGAGGGTAAAAAACATAGATATGTGGTCAGATGCATCAAACAAATCAGATAACGCAAGAGTCATGGACTGGTAATTTCTCAAAGGAAGTTCTTTGGCCAACAGTTTGTTGCATATATTTGAAAAATATGAACCTTCGAGAGTAATGCATTTCTCATTAACAAAATAGAATCAAGTCTTCCTTCATCTAGACTCATTCCTTGCTTACAAAATATTACTCCATAATCCATAACAGAATATCTGTATTGCATTATAAGTTTTAATTATGAAAATGCTCTATAATAGTAATTGCAATATAATAGAAGGTAATTAAGTGACAAAGGATAATGCTAACCTTGACATCAGCACATCAAACAATACTGCTACCCTTCTAAATAGTCCTGTGACCCACACCTACCTAGTCAAGGCAAGTTTGTTAGGGTTCTCATTATACTTTTTTATTTATAATTTTATATTACTAGTAAATGTCATAACTCATTGATAACTATAAAAAATTTTATCAATTATGACTTACAAATTACGACTGTCAATGGTTTTACAGTTATTGCAACCGATCATAAAAAAATTTATCATTTTGACAATTCCACAGAGTGTTGCAGTCGGCATGGATATCTGGACTCCAGTATATATCTGTTGTATTAGAAAACTAGAGGGTTTTCAAGTGGACAGTTTTACCCCTGTTGTCCATCAAGATTTTTCTTTTGTCTTTTATTTGTCATGGGAGTAAATCGGAAAAAAGAGTGTCAAACTTCAGCTTTTACTGTGCCCTCTTCTCTTTCCTCACAGATTTCAAATTCGGCTGCAAGTTCGCCCACCCTCACTCTGCCATCTCCATCGAGAGGTAACCCTCTCAAATTCCTAGGTTTTCTCTCCTTTTCAATTAAAAAATATGATTTTTTTCCCCCTTTGATTTAGTGTGTTTTTTGGGCTTTTCTAGGGATAAGTTGATGGCTTGTGTGGATTCACTGCGGAACAAGTGCTACAGGGGGAGGACGTGTCGTTATTGTCATCCGCCTCCTCACATTCAAGAGTATATTCTTGAAATTCTTTTGGCTAGCTAATGCCTGAGTCTGGCCTCTCTCAAGGTAATTCCTTATTCTTGGAATTAAGGTTATTTTGTTGGCAAGTCTCTTAATTGAACCTTCTTTTGTTGCAATTGAGTTCCGGTTGTAGGTTAGAGAGTGACGAATCAAGGAGAAAATTGTTATTTGGCTAATAGGACATGTAACTGGTAATTGATAATTTTCCTTTGTCAGAGAGTTTAAGGCCCAAAAATTCAATTCGTTGAAGTACCTTGCCAATAGATGATTCACTTTTTGAATCTATTAAAATCCCAAGGGAAGACGACTATAGAATGAATGCTACAACTGGTACTTTGAGACATGCCAAATCTTTCTCAACTTGCAATTCTAAGAGTTCATTATAAGAAATCCGCGGTTGTGGGAGTGATGAAGAAATTTCTTGAATGCTCTTCTGAACCTCTCTTAGGGCTTTGTTTGGCACATCAAAATCCTTCAGTCTAATAGTAAAGCCTTCTAATGACAAAACTTCCATCAAAGGCTATTGCAGTGAATTAAAGAAGTTAAGAGCATCCCTTGGAACCTTTACAACTAATATGGATGTAACGATATCTGTTAAGGGATGACTGCAAAAACTCCCTATTAAACTCGAACTGTAGAATTCCACTTTGATTAATTACGTGCCTTTGGCCAATACAGACAACACAAGGAGGAGAATCACACTGCCAAAATCTGATGTATTGTGCAAAGAGACCAAGAACCAAGAACTCTAAACACAGGAGTTGGCGAGACTGGTGTCAAGATTGGAGAAACAAGCACACATTACGGTTGTGCTGTTTCTTTTCTTAAAAAATGTATTTGCCAGGAATTTTTTTTGAGATAAAATTGTGAGCCAAAAAAACCCGGCCGTTTCATTAATAAGTATTTAACAAAATATTCCCAAGCAACAAGGATACAAACATGTCTCTCATACATAAAGGTAGATGGATCTACAGTTGGCACTAGACAGTTTTGCCCCCATTGTTTCCTTTTTTTCGCATTTGTCTTGTTTTTTTGGGTCATATAACTACTGCTGCGGGGAGGGCAAAATGAGCAATATAGGTGGCATTTTGAAGAATTTACTATTCGTGCGTGCGTTGGGTATTTTTATGCCATTTGGGATGTTGGGTATTTTTATGCCATTTGGTATGTTGTTTGGGGCATTTAGGGAAAAATTATTTTCAATTATTGGTTCCATGTAAATGTGGAAAAAATCAATCAAACAAGCGCTCCACATTCCACCCACTCCTCACCAATAAAAAGTTGGGGACCAACTGAAATTTTTCTTTTTGGTCTGTCCCCAAATATTAATGTTGGTAAAATTAATTAATTTTCACTTTTTGGGTAACAAAATAATTTGTTTTTTATTTTGGGTATAACAAAAATATTGAATTTCTGAACTTGATTTGGATGCGGTGTTGAATTACTGCACTTGCTTTCACTTGCTAATGCTTCTGAAAGCCCCCGCGTCACGCGGGTGGCTCCTTCCTAGTTAAGAAGATAGGCAAGCAAGGCCCCATTAGATTTGCTGAGGTCTACAAAGCAGATAACACAATTTGGCCAAGAGCTTCTCTTTTGACAGTTTGGGAGGACTTGGCTAAGAATGTGTCCAGATCTTCTGCTGCCCATTCAAAGGCCAGTTCGTGATGCTTTCTACTTCTCTGAAGCCAAAGTGTTACACAGGTAAATAAGAAAGCCATGTATGCCTACAGAGGAACCATTTAAAAAATAAGCTCACTTTTCCCTCTAACCCTAATAAGCTGTGCTCTTTTGCTCACATACAGCCCATACATGTAATCTAACAAAGATAATTACTTCAGATATTCAAAAAAAAAACACACCTACTAAACCTCTGCCTAGATCTTACAAATACTACAAATGCATTTTTTTCTTAAATCATATCTCTTGATTCTTCATTGACTTCTATAATTGGGATGTGCTTCATATTATGCATTTTTTTTAGGCCATAGAGCTTAACTTTCATAACTGTGATATGTCATGCTCTAATGAAATAAGCACATCAGGCACATAATTTTAAACTCTTTTAATTAAATTTCACTTTAACTTTATTTTCATCCTTTTCTTCCACCTTTTTCACCAAAAAAACAAACGGTGAGCTATTCTCCTAATGCTATGTATGTTCTGGTCATAAAAAACAGGATACTCCATGCATGGTTTATTTAAAAACTTGATTTCTCTCACCTTTCCCAACCCACCCCCCCCCCCCCCCCCCCCAAACACCCACCCACCCACACACACACACACACAAATCTCTTTCCCTCCCCATTCCCTTCTTCCCGATTTGGATTCAAAGTTCCTGCCTTACATGAGCATCAGCCTCTTTGCAACCTTCTTCTAACCTTCTACAATTACATAAATTTCGCACTAATTACTTCAGCCAATTCTCTTGTTTCAGTACCTATTTGTACTCTGTCATTCGTATTATCCGTATATAATTTCTATAGGAAGCACTGTTCTTTCTATTTTGCATTCTCTACACTTAATCAGCTCTTCACTTAACTTATATTTTCTCCATATTGATCATCCAAACTAATAAATTCTTCCCTACCTTCTTCGACTGCTCAACATATCCACTTTCATCTTCTTGCTACTTCTTTTATTCTTATTTATTTTTGCTGCTCTCATTCTCATTTTTTTCATATGGAATTCATAGTGCATTCTCTTCCTTACCACCATTAAAGCTTAGGAAATATCTTTACTACCGTTGCTAATGTTTGTCAAGCTGATGAAACTTACTATTGAATACTAAGTGTTATGTTGTGGAGCTTAATTCTTGGCAATTTGTCGCACTACGCTGAGTCATTGCGCGGATCGATCTGCGCGGCAGGTCGCCGTGAGGGTTGGAAGGGGCGGAGCCCCTGAAATAAAATCAAGTTGAGAAATCCCTTTTATAGATCCCGGAGCGAGGGCGAAGCATCCCTGATAAATAGGTTGGGCGAGTTCGGAGTTTCAGGTTGAGGGCAAGGATGGAGTCTAGCTCTGGAGTAGCACCTTTGTATCACTCCGAAGGAGCACTCTGAAGTATCTAAGAAGAGCACTTCGAAGCTACAGTGCAGAGTAGCACCTCGGAGATGCATATCGGAGAAGCGGTCCGTCTGAAAGCTTCATAACCCGTGAAACTTGAGGAATACGTTAGGGGCAGTTTGGTGATTTCATAACTTGCAACCATTAGTTTTTCCTATAAAAGAAGGCGTGCTGTCATTAAGGTGATATATGTGTGTGTTTGAGATTTTCTCTTCTCTTATAATCTCTCTGATAAAATAGTGGATTTGCGTGCGCCCTTGTTGTTTTTCTCAATTTGGATTTGTCACGTAAAATTTTGGCATTTTTGATTGCGTATTTGATCTGTGTTCTTTCTTCTTCCCAATTCTTTTTCTCAACAACTAGTATTAGAGCTACGATTTGTGATGGCAGAAGAAAAGATCAGAGTCGAAAGGTTTAACGGTGCGAATTTCAGATTCTGAAAGATGTAGATCGAAGATTACTAGTACGGGAAAGATCTCTTTCTCTTGGTGGAAAGGCCCAAAAGACGAAGGAGATGACTGATGGCGAGTGGGAGGTCCTAGATCAGAAAGCCCTCGGGGCGATCTGATTATCCTTGGCATTGACGATTGCATTTAACGTCTTCAGGGAGAAGAAGACCTAAGACTTGATGGCGGCCCTATCGAAGATGTACGAGAAATCCTTGGCATCGAGCTTCAACCAAAAGATGACAGACAACGAAAATGTCGCTGAGCCTCTCGATGAATTTAACACGCTAACGAGCCAGCAGAAATATATTAGGATCAATGTTGATGACGAGATCAGGGTACTCGTTCTATCGTCCAGTCTACTAGAGACCTGTGATGGTTTGTGATGGCAATAAGTAATTCTTGTGGGACATAAATCTTGAAGTTTGATAATGCGGTGGATGTTCTTCTCAGCGAAAGGGCGCGTTGGAAGTCATCGGGTGCGGCTGAGACTTCAGGGAGTTCCCTAAGTTTCGAAAGGGTAAGAAGACTGATGAATAGAGAAAAGAAAAAGAACAACAAACCCAAGTCCAGATTTGAGAGAAGCAAATCCAAATCAAGGGGTGTCGGGTGTTGGTAGTATGGTAAGAAGTGACATTTTCAAAGGCGCTGCAAGCAGAAGGATGGAGATGGCAAAGGCAAACAGAAGGATTCAATATATGCCATGGGCAGTAATGAATCTGCCCGAGTCTCTCCTTGACTGGTTCAAGTGAATCATGGGTTATTGATTCGGTTGCCTCCTTTCATACCACTTCTCGTCACATAATATTTCAAAATTATATGAAAGATCTTGGAAAGGTTATTTGAGAGATGATTCATGGCAAGGGCGATGTGACAGTCAGCCTCTCAAATGATTCGACGCTGAAATTGAAGGATGTCAGGCATCACAATACCCATATTTTTGTAATACATGATTTAATAGTATATAGTAGTATTTTAATATGTATGCATATATGTGTGTGTATATATTGTATTAATAATAATTTATTATCTTATGTGTATGACTACAAAATTATTATCATAATGAATTTAATTATTATTATTATGAGTGTGTAATTAGTATTATCTCTATTTCATTTTCAATTTCCCTAAACCTATCAACTAAGCCTGATTCCTTATTTTCTCTCCATTGAGCCTGACCCATCAATAGAAGTTTGCAAAGAATTGATATGGCTGAATGATTTTATGAAAGAGCTTGGAAAGGAGCACGTAAGCCCTTCACTGCACAGTGATAGCCAGAGTGCTATAGATCTTGTCAATAATCCAGTCTCTATTATGACAGAACCAAGTACATTGATGTGCGGTACCACTTCATTCACATACTTTTAAAAGATGGTGTGTTCTCACTTGAGAAGATACACACAAGTCAGAATCCTACAAATATGGCCAAGGTGATCACGGTGGAGAAGCTGAAAACCTGTTTTAGCTTCTGTGGGTTTTCAAGGCTGAGGATCCAGAGTTTAGTCACATCAAATTCACTGAGTTAAGAGTTGGTGGAGCACGGGAGAGAGATGGAGTGTCGTTGCTATGTCAATAATCAGTCCCCAAGTGAGAGATTATTAAGTTGTGGAGCTTAATTATTACCTTGATGATTTGTCGCTCTGTTTTGTCATTATGCGGATCAACCTGTGCGGTCAAGTCACCATGGGGGTTGGTCGGGGGCTCGGGGGCGAAGCTCCCGGAACAAAATTACTTTGAGAAGTCCCTCTTGCAGATCCCAAAGCAAGGGCGAAGCACTCCTAGTAAAGAGGTTGGGCGAGTTCGGAATTCAGGTTGAGGGCAAGGTCGGAATCTCACTCCAGAGTAGCAACTTGATATCACTTCGGAGGAGCACTCCAAAGCATCTAAGCGGAGGAGCACTCTGAAGTGATAGTGCAGAGTAGCACATTGGAGATCCATAGCGTTGAAACGGTCCATCCTGGAAGCTTTTTAGCCCGTGAAATTTAGGGAATACGTCAAGGGCAGTTTGGTTATTTCATAACTTGTAACTCTAGTTTTTCCTATAAAAGAAGATGCGCCGACATAAAGGTGATGTGTGTGTGTGCGCGCGCAATTGTAAATACAGAGCAACTGTTATTTACTCTCTTTTTCTCCTGTGATCTCTCTGATAATATAGTGAATTTATGTGCTGCTCCATGGTTTTTCCTGATTTGGATTTTTCACGTAAAATTCTAGTGTCTTTAGTTGTGTATTTGATCCGTGTTCTTTCTCTTCCCAGTTCATTTTCTCACACTTAACACCCTCTTCTACTCGCGTGAGAAAATATGGCTTCCAGGCTTTCACGGCATTCACAATTTGCATTTGCAGATATTTCGGGAATGGAACCAGCACTTGAACAGTATGCACCATCAATCAAAAAACAAGAATGGAAATATGTGTGTGTGAGAGAGAGAGAGATAGACTTGTGCCATTCCAGAAGAATTTTAGACCGAATCCTTCCCACTCAAACACTATCCTACGATATTCGAATGTAAGATTCACACCATTGAAGTTAATCTACATTATTTTAAGTAACTATAAATCATGTATTTGGATACATTTTGCCCATCCATCAAGTAGGCGCAAAATGAACGGTCGAAATAGTGAATTGGTTAGTTTAACGGTATAGAATATTTGAAATCTAATAAAAATGAGTGTTGAGGAGTTTTAAGTGTTTAGATCATGATTAAATGGTCGGATTAAGAATTTGTATGTTTAAAGACGTAAATCTAAGCAATATGTTATTTTTGACTGTCGATTTTGTGCCTATTTGATGAATGGGCTAATAGTATTCAATATTCAAAACACATGATTTGGTTTTTAATTACTTGAAATAATGTAGATCAACTTCAAAGGAATGTATCCTGCATTCGGATGTTGTAGGATTGAATTTAAGTGGGAAGGATTCAGCCTCTAATCCTTCTGGAATGACACAAGTGTGTTTGTGTGTGTGTGTGTATATATATATATAAGAAAAACGAAGTATTGTAGACAAGTTAACACACGATTAACTCTTCATGATACTAATTTCTGCATTGTTTAGTTGCTTACAGCAGAATATGTAGACGCTTCTTTCATTGCTCTCTAAGATTATGATAACTACCTCACTCAAACTTCACAAATTGACACATGCACCCAACTAGCCCTTTGAGATTTCGTAATCATTATTTGTAATTAATTCGGATATTAACATGATTTCCACTTCACAATCTCTCAGCTTCTCTACAAACATCCAAAATTTTTTGAAACACAATTAAAAAAGAAAATGAAAGCTAATTCTGCTTCCCAAATTGTTACAGCTAATTCAGTTGCTCACGCTGCAACTGAACCACCCAGAGCTACAACCGCTACCGGGTTACACCGAAGTCAGCTGCGAACTTGAAGATAAGATAACAAGCATTG
Source organism: Agave tequilana (assembly GCA_038442645.1). Lineage (NCBI taxonomy): Eukaryota > Viridiplantae > Streptophyta > Magnoliopsida > Asparagales > Asparagaceae > Agave > Agave tequilana. The sequence continues at coordinate 86,576 of JAVJIF010001051.1, read as the reverse complement.
CTGATCTCCTCAAAGCGACTCGCTATTGTTCCCCACCTTGACAGGTAATGTGCACTGGGGGAAAAAAATTGCAAATAATATTCTACTTGCGATAAAACTATACATATATGTGTTCCTCTATGTTTGTATATGTTTGTGTGGCTGTGTACACGTCCGTGTAAGTGTTTGCGTTCAAGTACCCGGATCTGTATGTTATTACATGTATATAAGGTCTATATATTAACTAATGGTTTGCAACAACAGGATATCATAAAACCAATCATGGGGGACTGTACTTCATGTCTACACTGAGTTCCCACTCCATCGATGCTGTTTCCTCTGTTCCAAATCCATGTCCGACGAACAAAAATGCCTAGACCCCACATGCCCGAACACAACTGGAAAAACAGCCGAAAGGTAAATGCACATACCTTACTCATATATGCTGAATTCCCTAACAGAAAAACACTGGTACAAAGCATTAGTCAAGGTCAGAGACAAAAACAGCCACAATCAGGTTAACACTCATCGACACTTTCAGAAGCTCTTTTTGAAATTTCCTCTGCAGAGCTCTGAGTCATTCAAAGAAGGTAAATGCATACATAAGGGAGGAAAAATCAAAAATACATGCATCTACCCACAGATGTACAACTTTGTTCTCATGCTATTGAACTGGTTGTGCTTGTGTTGATCAGATTCCGAAAACTGTGATAGATAAGGTCTACAAATTCAGAATCAAGGTAAACTCTGCCAATTATACCAACATTCAGAGTGGTCTGTACTCGGTCCAGGTTATTGAATGGGTACCACGGGCGTTCAATGCAGGCCCTGCTGCCTGCTACAAACCACCCAAAAGTCTACGAAGGCCCTGCTGCCTACTACAACCACCCAAAAGAGCAAATAAAAATTCAAGATCAAGGAACAGATTGTTAGATATGATGGGCAAAAGATCGGACCAGACCAAGAGTCCACGAAGAAGTTCAGGTTCCTTGATAGAGCTCCTTATTCTTTCTCTATGTGGATTTGTAACATAGTTCCTAGAGTAGTATGAAATGTGACATATCTGGGCAGATGCACCAAAAAGAATATAGGACTCATAGATGGCAATTTCTCAAAGTTACGTTCTTTTTCTAGCAACATCTTGTTCCTCTAAAAATTTCCATTTTCCCCATTATGTAGATTAATTTTGTCACATCCGCTTCCCGCTATAGCGAGCTAATCATGTGACTTGGGCCGGTGACACGTTCAAAGGAGAATGCTAAGCCTTTAACTTGCAAATTATGATATTTTTTCTAACTGCTGCATATAAATATCAAGTCTAAATAGAATACATATACATGAAATAAAACTAATCAAAAGTTTATTCGACTAAAAAAGTTCACAACTAAATAACTGGTATAAATTTAAATACTGAGAAATGAGTCCAAACTCTCTTATTCATACATTATGAAGGAAGCAAATAATTAAAAGGAGTCTCTAAGTCTTCTACTGAGTTTCAGCTGGCTCCTCGCAGTACTCCTTATGCTTAGCTGATATATCCACCATGTATTCTCCACTATCTAGGGTGAGTAAACTCCAGAGAGTCAGAATCTCCTGATAAGTACAAACAAAGAAAAGAAAATATGCAATATGTGCAGAGCACACAAATGTATATGAAAAAGGAAAGGACATGTAATATGCAGTTACATGATACTTATTTTCATTACATAATCATGTATTTGTAGCATGAATTTATTACTAAAATCAATCATATAATGTTCAAGTCATAATGATAAATAAACATTCACAAAGCATAAGCAGAGTCATTTTATAGAGCAAGTCAAGTATAACGAGTATAACTAAACAATCAATAATAATCATCACAAGAAACACAAAAATACAAGGTTAATTATGAAGATGTCATTAGGGGTTGCAATTAGGTAAAACTATTCCAATTTTCATGAGCAGTAGAACGTATCCTATCCTACGCCTACTACACATGTTAATTGGATCGATTGGGTCTCATTTCATAACCTATTCTCGTATACTAATTAATGATTATTGTTATTGAAAACTGTTAGTGTAAAAAACCACTCATGTACCCCAACGAGGAACTATGCCAGGATTAATATAGTATAGTAGTATGTAATTAGAATGAGCTCATCAATAACTCATGTCACAAAGTGACATGCACTATGAAAATAAACACCACCAAACCATGTAAGGGTATAGGTATTCAAGGTACACTTTCTCAATTTCCTCCATCAATTTTCACATATTAGCCCCGTGTCTTGTCATTTGCAACCAATTTTTTATAGATTGCATGAGCTAGTGCCAAGATCAACAATGCCACCATATTAGCCATGCGTCTTGTCGTTTTTGCAACCAATTTTATTCTAGAATATGAATATCCTTGTGTAAGCTAAGTGTCAAGATTAACCATGCCACCATGTCTTTATCAAGCCCATATAATCACTATATATCACTTTCTCAAGTAATTCTAAGTACATGCTTCATGTAAGTTTTTGTCCATGTCATTTAAACTTCCGTATTCTTGTTCATATTCATGTTCATATTTTCATGGTGGCTTTCTACGTGAATAAACCCAGTCGTGTTAGTTATTTGTCACAATGTAGCAATTTATTCAAGCATGACTCATGTAATTAATTAATACAACTTATAGAAAATAATTTTTTATAAATAATTAATGACGTATAAATCAATATTAATATAGATGGGTCTTTTCTGCAAAACTTCAAGTAAGAGAAAATAGAAACTGCATTTTAAAATAGCAAGCTGGACTAAAACAATTTTAAGAAAACTTGTAAGGACTAAACTGTAATATTTCAAGACTGAAAATAGAATTTAAAACTCAGGGACTAAACATAAATTTAATCAGGAACAAAAATGAATTCAGAATGCTCAAGGACTTAACAGTATTTTTTTTCAAAGCTGAAGCTATTTTTGGAAAAAAAAAATCAGAAAATAAGGTTAATGTGTGGAAGGTTAAGGAATTGTCTGAATGAAACGGTTTTAAGTACAAAGAAAACTACAAATTTAGATACACACACGAAACAGGAAGTTCACTTGATTATGTTTGGGACCAAAATTTTAATCTAACAACAAATTATCTCTCATTCAATGATTAGGTTAAAGTTGATCATTATATTGATAAACGAATAAAATCTATATTGAATCCACTAGTTCACGAGTACAATGTCCACAAAATTGTTAATAACAGCCCTTTCAAAATAGAAGGAAAATTCTCAATGAAAAATTAATCCAGTTGGGAAGTCTGTCAGTTAGGAGCTAAGCACTGACATCAAGGCATGAATCAAGAGAAGGTGTATTTGTAGGGGGAGGAAGTCGACGGAGGAAATCAAGAGAAGGTGTATTCCTACCAATAGCAAACAAAATAATGGTAACCAATGACCTGACATAGGATAGTGATAAACATCAATACATGATGGCTTGCCGATTGTTTATTTCAAGCACATGATGAGACTGACTGTTGATTTCGAGTTAATGTCGGTAAAAGAAATTTATATGATTAAAACGAAGTGAAATACAACTAATTATAAACCGCAAGTAATGTGTTAAATATAATCATTCACCACTGTAAGTGTAACTATCAATGTCAGTTTATGTTTCAATAGGAACATGGATAAATTTGATTAGATAAAAATATTTGAGCATTCAACATATAACAGAATTGAGTTAAAGCATAGTATAACATCTTGAATTTGAAAAGAGAGGTAATAAAATTCACCACCGAATGTGTTTCAGTTAACATTCATGGATTGACATTGAATAGTATCATAGAACTCAAAGTAAAGAAAATAACTGCAATAGTAAGGGATAACATGATCTAGATCTTGTGAGGAAGTCCTAGGCATAAATTCTACCAGATTTAACATCAACGAAAGATAAAGGACTCTAGGTACTTGTCTTTTTGATGATTAAGATCCAACTCTTGATCTTACTTGGTGAATCCTCATGACCTCTTTTTTCTTCCTAGAGTAGATTGATTTTAAAGTTTTGGTGGATTAATTTCGAATTTATTCATAGGTGGTCATATAAGATGATATTATCATGTGTTTTTTTTTAGTGTTCAGTTTAAGTTTGAATTGTTTTTAGTTAGGATTTAATTATACTCACAAATTTAAATGTTTATCTATTAGTTTGAACTTGATTTGGGTGTGTTTTTCGATAAGAAGACGTTTTACACGAATTTTAAATAATTTTTGTTTATTTTATCTTTGGGTATTCTTGGATTTAAAGAGAGAAAGAATCAAGAAGAATTTAATTTTGATTTAGTTTCTCATTGGGTTTGGGCATAAAAATCTACACCCTATTGGATAGTAAATTAAGTTATGGGCTTTGGATCACAATATTTATTATTGTTAAAATATTTTTATTTCCAATAATTATTTTCCTATTTATTTATTTATTTAATGCCTCCTAATATCACCTAGTTTTAAGGATAACAAATTCCTTGTTTAGAGTTTTATTTCATAACTGGCCCAATATCAGAGAAAAAGAGGGTTTGATGATAATTCTTAAGATAGATGCATCTCTCAATCTTAATCACAGTTATGATGGCGATTTTAAAGAAGAAAACTTAAATGGAGGAAGCAAAATAGACTAAAGGATCTCTTCAAAAAAGAGCAAATGAAGTAGCCTAGAAGGCTAACTAACAAACCACCCACACCGAGCCATCAAGGCTCTCTCTGAACACCCCTTTTACTAACTTAAATATGATAGTTATTGGAGAGGTGAACATTCCATCTTTTCATAGTAGTCTAGGAACATGAAAAGCAAATACACATCTTACAATCAAATAAACAACAGCAACAATAGAAGTAAACATCAGTTACATACATTCTACCTAGCAAGCACCACAGGATATATAAATCAAAGTGGATTCCAAACATACCTATATTTGCTTCTTGTAACATTGCGTGTGACACCCATTGACTTCTGAGGTTAATTGTGGCCTTCAACATAATCAATCCTTCAGAATAATAGACTTCAACCTCGAAATACTTATTGCTAATTTCACATAAACCCAATCATAGAATTTGTCAACAAGCTGGAAATACGTGATCCTCCAGGATACTTTGATCAATAATGTGCCGATTACAGTCCAAAATCCTATAATAAATCTAGATGCAGCAGTGCCATAAGTCCATATCACATCGGTCTCGTCTTCTTTCTCTTCTGTACCTCCTTCATGAGATGGTGCTTGAGAAGGCTCATTAATTGAGCATTCCAACAAGGGCCATCCACATAGTTCAAGGTTGCCACTGTAGATAGAGGGATCAATGAAGGATTGAAGTTGATTTCCTGATGGAATTCTTCCCGACAAGTTGTTGTGTGACAAGTTAAGGTGGCCTAGGAAATTTAGGTTGGACATGCTTGTTGGAATACTGCCTGAGAGATTGTTCATTGATAGATCAAGTGATTCTAACTATTTCATGGTCCCAATATTTTCTGGGATCTCACTGGTGAAGTGATTTCTGGACAAATTCAAGAAAACCAATCCATGTAGCTCTGTGAGATCTTTAGGAATCTCTCCGTAAAAACCATTGCATGATAGATCTATGCTAATTACAAGTGAAAGCACTGTTGTGTACACAAGTTCCATTCCCTTTACGGTTACCATAAGATTCTCTTTGTAACCAAAAAAATTTACCATCATTGATTTGTTCACATTTAGTGTCTGAAGCATGGCACTGAAATTCAAAGAAGAGGGAGAAAGAATGCCCGAGAGATTGTTGTCTGCAAGGTCCAAAACCTGCAGATTAGTAAGGTGGGAATTTGGAAAGGAGATGTCGCCACGAAAAAAATTTGACCGTAATCGAAGAACTCGCAATAGAGGTAAGTGCAGTCCTAACCATGTAGGAATCTCCCCTGATAATCTGTTTTCACCGAGATCAAGAACAACCAATTGCCGGCAATGATGCAAGGACCAAGGGATCCTTCCAGTGAGACTATTATTTTCCAAATGCAATGATTGAAGATTTTTGAGGGATTTAAATGAGTCAGGTATATGACTTGACAAATTATTACTTGATAGATCAAGAACAAGAAGCTGTGGAGACAATTAAACCAAGGAAGTCTTCCACCTAGGTTATTGTTTGAGAGATCAAGTACTTGCAATGAGGTCAAAGTATAGACATTGAATGGTGGGATGGTACCGGTGAGATGATTATTTGATAGAGAGATGAAATAGATGCCCATAGCATTGTGTTTGAGGAGGTACTTGTACAGGGGATGAGAAATTTGCAACCCACCGATAAACGCAAGTGCAGAGCATCCTCACCGCAGTTGAGGACTTTGGCGAATTAGCTTTAGAAGAAACTGATGTATGATTTAAGGCTATCGCTCTACCTCATCTTGACGAAGAGGAGATGACAGTTATTCTCTTTGGCCTCCTGGCGGAAGGCGTATTGAGTGAGGAATACATTGGTTACCTCCTCGAAATTATGGAGAGACGACAGAGAGTAAAACCAATCTGATGCCACATCTTTCAAACTGAAGGAAAATGTGATGCGTAAGAGTGGGTGATGTAATACAGGATCGCAATCACCTTCGAATACAAATAAAAGGAAAAAACTAGGGTTTTATAAGTAAAATGAAAAAAGAGATTAGGGTTGGAGAAAGAACCAGATAACTTTGGGCTTCGCACCCCTTACGCGGGCTTCGCACCCCTTGCACCACGGGCTTCTCACCCCTTACACCACGGGCTTCACACCCAAATACTCAAGAGCACTCTCAAGAGAATTTTAACTGAAAAAGTTTTTAATTATTCATTGTCTGTTTATTCATTGAGTTGAGCCTCTTTATATAGGCTCTTACAAAGTGAACTTCCCCATCACAACTGATGTGGGACTAAGTTTTATAACAAAAGAAAAGGCTAAACTCAAAAATAGACTAAGGCATAAAAAGATAATTAGTACTGGTGTGATGTCCCTATCATTTCCCCCGGGGTGGGAGAGAGTCGACCCTGTCGAGTGAGGACACCTCTCATGAAGTATCTCAATCGAGCCATGGTGGTGGCCGTGACAGTGACACTAATGCATCACATCGACACCAAGGTGGTGGGGGTGGAACTGGTCTCCGTGTCGGAGCGATAAAAGATAACAGCTTGATCAAGATACCAATAGCAGAGTGAGGCACGACATCCATGATGAAAACTGAACATATTGCACTTTGCACCATAAGTACCCTGATCACTTGTGAGCCTGACTCCTGTAGACATATCTGCAATGGGTCGTACACCTCAGGCGATCTCAAAAAAAATGATACACTCATAGCTGCCAACGGTGGTACTAGCTTCAAAGTAGGCTCCGCTAGAAGATCTACAAGGGTCTCAACAGGGAGAACTTCAACTTTCATAGGCTGTGGGGAAACCTCTTCTTGCTGTGACACTGACTCAGCAAAAACTTCTGGTCTTGGCTCTGTCTTATCATAAACTTCTAGTTTTGGCTCTAGATCGTCATCAATTTCTGGCTCTGATTCTGGATTGTCAACAGTCTTTATCGCCTTGCTTTCTAGCATCTTAACCATGCCAGCGATGATCTCTTTACATTCAGCAACCAAATCGCTGAATTGTGGCCCCTCGAGGTGTGGAGCATACTGGGCATGAAGAAGTTCTTGTAGGATAAGCCAATCTCGACAGTCGATATGATTGTGTTCCCACCACCAATAAGCTTCTCCAGCTAACTTCATTTGGACATAATGACACTTCTGCGCAGGTGTCAAGGAGAAATACTTGAAGAAATGCTCAAGATGGTTTTCCCACTTTTCATACCCATCTTGATCATAAAAACCCCGAAAATACGGGAGAGCTGCATACATGTCACTTTCAACCTCCTTTTCATCCCCATCAGTATAAATGTATTTGCCACAAAAGTAAAATCCCATGAATAAAACTCAATGCATAAAGATCAGAGGTTACCCAATAAATTGGTAGCTCGAATTGGACTCAAATTAGGCTGAAGATGTGCCAGAACACTGATTCTCTGCTGCTGGGACAGTACTGGTGCCAAATACGAGCTAGTGGAGGTCAGATCTGTTGTTCAAGTGCTATGGAATCTTTGTAATGGCTTCGGGGCTCAGTCACGAACCCAACGCTTCGAACAAAGCTCAAAACGGACTCCGAACGGGCGAGAAACAGATTCCGGACTGGTTGGGGTGGGAGATGGCGGTACTGTTCACTGTGAACAGTAACCGATGAACAGTAATTACTGTTCACGGTGAACAGTAATTACTGTTCACGATGAACACTAATTTTTAAAAAAATTCTCTTTTTTCCCTCCTGTTTTCTTCCCTCTTTTCTGTTTTTTTCCTGTTTTTTTTTCTGTTTTCTTTTTCTTTTTCTTTTTGGGCAAAGTAGATCTAAATCTAGATTTAGATTTAGATTTAACAATAATCGATTTTTTTTGTAAAGTAAATCTAGATCTAGAGATCTAGATCTAGATTTAGGATTTGGGGAAGAGAAGAAATTCGAAGGGGATTGAGACCAAAGCTCTGATACCAAATTGATGTAATACAGGATCGCAATCACCTTCGAATACAAATAAAAGGAAAAAACTAGGGTTTTATAAGTAAAATGAAAAAAGAGATTAGGGTTGGAGAAAGAACCAGATAACTTTAGGCTTCGCACCCCTTACGCGGGCTTCGCACCCCTTGCACCACGGGCTTCTCACCCCTTACACCACGGGCTTCACACCCAAATACTTAAGAGCACTCTCAAGAAAAAGTTTTTAATTATTCATTGTCTGTTTATTCATTGAGTTGAGCCTCTTTATATAGGCTCTTACAAAGTGAACTTCCCCATCACAACCGATGTGGGACTAAGTTTTATAACAAAAGAAAAGGCTAAACTCAAAAATAGACTAAGGCATAAAAAGATAATTAGTACTGGTGTGATGTCCCCATCAGTGGGTCATTGCGGGAATAGACCACCATCTTATTTGAAAATGCCCGATGTGCTGGGCGGGTCGCTTACCTCGGAGTAGTAATCGAAAATTGGAGTTAAAAACTCCCTCAGGAACACGCATTGCTGGATGTCTTCAGAAAGGGGAAAGTCGAAACCTTTGACAATTGAAGGCGTTTGGTGGCCTTGCAGCTTGGTTTTCGCGATTCGCCTTTGAATCATTTTGTCGAGGACTCGAAGGTCAAGAGATCCACCAACTTCAGGTTCGCTTTCTGACTGCGTTGATAACTAGTTATTCTGGAGGGCAGTGATTTGAGCCTGAAGTTGGTCGTTGAGTCATCTTAATGCTCTTGCTCACGGACGGTATTCTCGCGGTCGAGAGTCGCCTGCTCCCGATCGCGATCTGATTTGGTTTGTTGTTCCTTCATCTGCTCTTTCATATCAACGAGCATCTGAAGTCGTTAATCTTCGTGCCGCTATGATGGTTAGACAATGGTGGTTGCTCTCTGAGGCAAGGAGGAGCCGGTGTTCTCTGTGATATGCGACTGATTATTGGAGGTGGGGGGACCGTGCCCCCCCCCAGTTTGATGGCCTTACCTTTAGATTTTGCATCGCTAATGGCTCGCTTTATTAGGGCCATCGTCGATCTGAAAGAGGCTTTTTTAGGAAGATTTTTTTGGATTTTTAGGGGAGAGATCTTGAGTGTAAGGACTCAGCTCTCAACGATAGCACCAATTTGTGGTAGAGATTTTCCGCCGTGAATAATTAGACGGTCGGTCCACACCACATGCGAGAGTATGGGTTTAGTTTGTAAGTGTAAAATAATAAACACAACACAGAAAACAAATGGAGACATGATATTTTTACATAGAAACTCAAATCGAGAAAAAACACATGGAGGAGAAAAATTCACTATAATTTGCCAGTTTACAGGAATTCCAGGTGTGTATTTTGTTTTCTTTTAGTTGAGATATGATAAAAAGCCAATGTCTTAGTGGAAGGTCGTAAGTCCCCCTCTCCTCCTGGAGAAGAAAGTCCATTTGAACTGAACTGTAAGCCCTGAGGCAGATGAGGCATTCACGAGATTTACGTAGCTGCATAATTTTCATGTGCGAATTTGTTGTAACGATCGTGATTGTGGCGTGATGGTTTGAGATTGCAAGGAATTTTGTAACTGTCTACTTTGAATGCATACCCCTTACACGTCTTCAACGTGGGAGAGAAGAGGCAGCGTGATCACAGGCGGAGATCTCAGCGGTTGTTACTGAGGGCTTCCAGGTGATGTCGAAAAAGTTGGACTGTTGGTGACTCCGGAGAGTGATACCTCTAAAATGGGGGGTGTGCTCCGGGATAGCTCTGGGTGGCGGAGCTTTAGATGTTGACTTGAGTTCAGGCTGGAGTGGTTCTAGGAACTGTGGATGCTTTCAGAAAGGTCCGATGTGACGGAGGCAGTTGATTGTTGCAGAAACTTCAAAAAGAAAACTTAGTTGCTTGAACACGTGTCAGCATCTTGTTGAGGATCAATTTTTTACACTGCACAAAGCAAGCATGCGCATTCAGAGGCCATGATGAACCCGTTAAGTTATCAAACCGTGGTGATTATATTGAGATGTTGAAACTTTTAGGGTTAATGAATGAAGATATTTGTAAGATGGTACTAGAATCTGCTTCAGAAAATGCCAAATATACTTCTCCAATGATTCAAAAGGGGCTATTGAACATCATTGCCAACAATATTACGAAAAAAAAATTAATGAGAAAGTTGGAAATGCCAAGTTTTGTATCTTGTTGATAAGGCAGTTCATGAATCTCATAAGGAACAAATGGATATCATTCTTAGATTTGTCGATTGCGATGGGGTTGTTCGAGAATATTTCCTTGAAATAATTCATGTTGAAGAACAAACTGCTTTAACTATCAAAAAATTTTTGTAAAGCTCTTACTAGCATAATCTTCAAATTGAGGATACGAGAGGGCAAGGATATGATGGTGCCAGTAATATGTGTGGTGCATGGAATGAGTTACAAGCATTATTTATCAAGATTGTCCAAGAGCTCATTATGTTCATTATTTTGCTCATTCATTTGCAGTTGTCATCATGGTTAAAAGTCACGGTCTCGGCCGCCAATTCCGCGGGCACTGAGACGGATCGATCGCGGCGACTCAGATCGGTCACGGGCTATACGCGCAAAGCGCTACATAGAAAGCTTAAAAGATTCTGAAATATCACGAGAAATCATTAAAAAAAAGTGTATCCATCAAAATTCATATATCACATGTTCAAACCAAATTTGTTTTGAGGGTAATTATGGAAATATGATGATTTGGGGTAAATTTAGAAATATGAAAATTTTGAGGGATAAATATGAGAAAAAATCCCAAAAGAAAAAAGTAAAAAAAGAAAAGGATAAAGAGAAGAGAAAGAGAGAGAGATCGGGTGCCCTCTTAGCCGAACCTGTTCTCTCACTCTCTCCCTCCCTCCTTCACTTTCTCTCCCTCTCACTCAACCTCTCCTCTCACTCAACCTCTCCCTCTCAATCATTCTCTCCCTCAGCCTCTCCCCCTCTCACTTACCTTGTCTCCTCCCCCTCCCCCTCTCCCCTTCCCCTCTCTCCTTTTCTGTCCCAATCTCTCAGTCGCGAGAGAGATCAGGACAAAGAGGGAGAGGGGAAAGGGGGAGGGAAAGAGATAGAAAGAGGACGCCGACGATTGAAGGCAGGCGGGCGGCAATGGCAAGTGGGGGCAAGCCCTAGATCAGGTATATCTGCATTTTTTAGACCCGACTCGGCTAAGACTGCCGAATCGGCCGAGTCATTCCGAGTCGGATCGTGACTCGGCCAAGTTGACTCCGAGTCTTGGCCGAGTCGGTAGATTATGAGATTCCCTCGAACCGGGTCTCGGACTTGCCTCGGCCCCTCTAAGTCAGATACGACTCGGCCAAGTTGTATTTAACTTGGCCGAGTCTTCGAACACTAGTTGTCATTGGTTGCAGCAGCTAAAGATGTTCTGATGTATGACTCCTCTATTCAAAGTTGAGTTCCATAGTCAATCTTGTTTGGGGGTCTGTTAAACATTCTGAATTAAAATTTGCACGGGAAATCGAAATAGAAAATTTATTGGCGCAAGGGGAACTTAAGATGGTACAGGATCTAATCTTGTACTTTGCAACGACCAGGTGCTACAAGATGGAGCTCTCATTTTGCTGTTGTTAATAGACTTATTGATTTGCTTGGTGTAACTTGTACTATTATTTAAAGGATGGTGAGTAATGGCTCAAATAGTAGTATAAGAGGAGAAGCCAAAGGGATTTTCAAAGCAATGAGAAGTTTTGAATTTGTATTCATCTTATTTTTTGATGAATCAAGTGAAAGTACACCTAGAGGGGAATGAATAGATGTACTAGCTAATTAATTGCAAACACACTATGCGTAACCAAGAGTAAGCTTAAATTTCTCGTAAAGGGCTTTGAACTATTTCTCTATATTCCTCTAGACTAAGAGTTGAGGTGCTTTAATAAGCTCTCTTGGTTCAACACAAGTATGCGCACACACAAATTATATCTAGTATATGAATATCATTAATATAAAGCAATGCAAGATATAAGAGAGATATAGTTGAGAGATAGTGGATCAAACGCAAACACATAGATATGTTTTAAGGTTCGAGCCACTGCTCTACGTCCCATCTTCACACAGAAGGATTTCCACTAGGTCCACACAGGACCTTCCACAAAGGAATCTCCACTAAGGAATTATAACTTAACACCGGCAGTACACAATTCCTCTCTTAAACACAAAACCTTAACCCAAGAGGTGGGCACTTAGCCAAGCACAAAGCAAAGGAAAATACATTTGGTGATCATAAAGATCACAAACTCTCTCTTAGTAATCTCAAAGAATCACAAACAATTTTTTCACAAAAAAAAGATCTTAAAGATAGGATTAGAATTAATTAGCTCAAGATGTGAGAAATCAAAGTGTTTGGAAATAAAACAACGAAGAAAATACTTGGGAAAAACTTTTTGATGGATATATAAAATGAAGAACAAAATAAAATTCTCAAAGACTTGATTTTCTTTGATTTTTCAAAACTTTGAAAACAAATAAAGATAAGAGAATTTTGGGCACAAAAACTTCTTTTTAAAACTTGTTGAAAACACTTAAGAAGATGAGAAAACTGCTCTTGAAAATCTTAGGAGAAACATGCCAAGGGAACCCATATTTATAGGATTCCCAAAATATAGTCGTTGGGGTCCAAATCAGGCCCAGAATGGCATGTTGGACGACCGCCAAGTCGACTGGCCAACGGTCAGTTTTTGACCGTTGAGGCTGTCGATTGACTGGCCGGTCGACCGCCCCAAGGCAATTTGCCTATCGGTCGACTGCCCGGTCGACCGAGGCCAGAACCAGAGAGTGAATTCTCTGGTCGGTTGACTAGGGCCAGGCACGGTCGACCCAATGGCCAGAGCCTTGTGCACGTCTTGTGCACATTGGTCGACCGCTCGGTCGACCGAGATCTGGTCCGGTCGACCGGTCGGTCGACCGCCTGTGGTCTCAGGATGGTTTTTAGGGCTTGAAAACTTAGTCTTTTAAATACCCATAAAATCCTATAAAATCACACAAAATCTACAAAAATAAATTCTTATAAATATTTGAAGAACAAATATGTTGACTAAAATTCAACACATATTTCAAACAATTTGAACTATTTTCGTGATATAGAAATTAAGCTTTAAACCAAAAACGGTATTTTCCAAAACTTAGATTTTGAAATGAAAATATGTTTTCTCCAAAACTTGTATAAATACAAAAACATGATATAGAAACACTTTTGAAGTATATTGTGTATGGATAGAATCCAATACACATAAATGATATATCTATGTTTTTGACATTAAATCTAAAACTAGATTTGTTTTAAACAAAACTTGAAACCATGAACTAAATATATATTAAAGTTTTTGGACATTATGAATCATCAATGTATATGGAAGAAATCCAACATACATAAAACCATGTAAACTTTGATTCTATCTATTCATGAAAATCAAAGATATGTAAACTTGAAATTCCAAAACGGTTAAACCGAAATCGAAAAATATTTATCTTGTATGTGTATACTTGAGCATATCAATATTAGTCTATTTTTACATAAAATCTAAAAACAAAACAAAACAAAACAAACCGAAGTCTTCTTGTAGAACTCCTTCTCCAAGCTGACTCGATCCAAACACGATGCAAAGAGATTGATTCCAACTGAGTGTTAGATGCGATCTTGACACGTGAGCTCTTAAATCATCATGTGTTAGCTCCAAAACAGGCTTTGAATCCTTTGTCGAAGCTAATCACCTACTAAGATCTTGATCAATATTTGAAACTTCTTAAACATAAAATCATTAGTAAAATAACCATCATAAGTTAGTCATCATCAAAACTAAGGTGAAAGGCCTCTGGGCCAACATCAAGTTATGGGAATCATTGATATTTTGTGTCGTGCATTCAGTCTGAATCTCAAGATATTTTGAATGCAATAAGATTGGTATCATCTTCAAAAGAACTTCAGAAGATGAGAACTAATGGTTGGGATGATTTTCTGCAATCAGTGATATCATTTTGTAAAAGACATGACATTGATGCACCAGATATGACTTCTAGATACATGGATGGTACTCGTACATCATGTCAACAAAAGAATTTTATTTCAATTTATCATTCTTATCATGTTGACATATTTAATGTTGTAAAACTTTCAATTGATGGAGATTCACAGTATATTTCCTGATCAAGCAAACGGAGCTTCTTATCCTCAGTTCATCTTTGGATCCTACTAATACTTTTCAGTCTTTCAATATTGATCATATTTGCACTCTTGTGGAGAGATTCTATCCTCAAATTTCCCTCAAAAAGAGATTGAGGATTTGAAAAGATAATTGCAACATTATGACCTTGATGTTGTCCGGCATTCAGACTATCAAAACTTGTCTTCTCTTTCTAAATTATATCAACAGTTAGCTGAATCAAGAAAATCACATAAATATTTTTTGATTGATAACTTGATTCGTTTGATATTGACCCTTCTTGTTTCCACTGCAACAACTGAACGTGCATGTTCCTCAGCTATAAAACTTGTTAAAACATCACTTCGAAACAAAATAGAGGAGTTTTTTGCAAATTGTACAATTATCTACATCAAAAGAGATATTGCTGAAACCGTTGGTTTAGATTCTGTAATAGAAAAGTTCTATACTTTAAAGCATCGTAGGTACCACTCCAATAGGATTTCAAAGAGGTCAGTCTCTTTTTATATCTCATATGATTATTTGTATACTTTTTATTATATTAATGCAAAAATATTGTTATATAAAGTTAATATCATAATGTTTTAAAATGTTGATATATTGCTTACCAATAGAAAATTTATTTAGCCCAATCGAGGAAAAAAAATCTGGCTACGCCCCCCATTGGCCACAACCTGGCTGATACCATAAGATGAGGGAGCATTACATATCAAATTAGTGTAGGATAGAATCAACTTCCAATCCAAAGCTTTAAGATAATAGGTCTTGGACCCAATATCACTTAAGACGATCTTTTCATTTAAGTTTCTGATGTGGGACTATTCTCGCACAATGATGCCACAACACAAGTCTCACACATCAAAAACTGATCAAGTCATCATTGAAAACAAGACTAGTTTCTTATGCTTCTTGCTACACAACATGCTATTTTAGACCATATTGTGACATGCAAACAGCACACTCTTGTATATAGGCCGCAATTAGTTACTTTGTTAGGAATACAAATACTGGAACACTCCAACAAAAATTTTCGTTCTTTGCATGGAATACCACTAGGGAATTCTACCCATTGCTTACGTTTATAGCATTCTAGCCATAAAACTCACAGAAAGCTCCCCCAACATCAACTTCAAACTGATGCAGATCCTATTGTGATTAGTGACTTGTTGAAGCCTGCAAAGCCTTCTTGGAGTTATCTAAGTTATATTTAATTAGATTGACTTATCTATTAGTTAAAGTTTGATATAAGATGGGAATCAGTTGGTAATTTGTTTGATTTTATTAGAATTAGAGTTTGAATAGGTCTTCAAATTTCTCTGTTCGAGATAGTTTGGTTAAGTTGGACTTCAGGAGTTTTAACTTTTTTCTTAGTTTCAAATTTTAAGTTAAATTAAAAATTTGATGTTTAATTGAAATATTGAATTAGGACAGTATTAAATCTATAAATATGTTTCTTTGACTTAAAATTATTTTGATTAATGAAATTTTTTATTGATTATTGAGATTTGTAAATCTGGTCATTGATTGATTTGATTGGTTAACCAGGTCAAATCAGATTAGTCAAGTGAAGACCCTTGATCCTAACCTATAATAATATTGTTATTATCTCTGATCTTATATTAAACTGTGATATTTTAGATGGATATTATATTATATTTTGTTTAATGGATATGCAATCAGAATTACAGTTTTATTTGATGGATATGCAATGTGGAGTTTATATTATTTGCGATATAGATCACCCTTCTTGAATACTTCTTTTTCAGATTTTTGATAAGGCTTGCGACTAGCAAAGAGCGATTGGTGTAGCACTGATATCAAGGAGTTTCGGTTTTTATGCCTTGCTTTTAGGTCAACCAGTTATCATTATAGTCAACAGATCTTTTCATCCTTATTAATATTATTATCTTAGATATAAGTTGGGAGATTCTGATTATGGAAAAGTTGGACACAGGAATTTCATCAGTATTCCAAGTATTTCAGGGAACTTTTAAAGTATGAATGACGTTTAAAAGATTGTTTTTGGGTGGACAGAAATGAATTCATCAAATGTAGACAAGTATTTGCAAGACAAACCATGATGGACTGAAGCAACAAACAGAGAAATGAACCAATAGCAACAAACAATGACCAAAAGACTTGGTGCAAACCAACTTACGGAAAGAATCTGGGCCCATCTGCTTCTCCAACATTTGAAGCACAGCTACCTGTCATGCAAGTAAGAAATAATAATATGCCTTCGTTTGTGAATTATTAAGCTGCAGCAAGTACAGAGTTCTTATAGCTTTCCTTGAACAGATTTTTCCATATAAACCAATAGACTGAGTTCCATACAGATCACTAGAAGCAGCAGCAGAGCCCAAAGCAGTCGCACCACTAATATCAACTTTACAAACAGCACAATTGGCCTACATTAAAATTTGCCAGAAATAAATACATATGTAGAACCAACAACAATGGTAATAGCAACATAAACAACAGGCAAAGCCTTCATACCAAATTTTTTGATGCATGAAAAGAATCCTTTTCTGTCATTCCGATTTATTAAGGGCTATCTTTTCCGTTAATTAGCATAACCATTTTAAATGTCTCAATTAACGTTCAATTTTGCCTCATTTCAGTGCTAATTACTGATTTTCAACCATATCACTAATGAAACTTTACTCTTTACAGTATAGCCAGTGACCTCGAGGCTCCTTCAAGTCATTATCTTTTCAAAGGCTTGCATATAATTTTTCCTGAGTAAGAGATTTTTGTAACACCAAGAAACTACCACAAGTTGGAGGTATATCTGGTCTCTTTTGGTATTCTGATGATAAAGGAAAACAATCCAATGAACTTAGAGATCACCCCCTTGAAAGGGCAAAGCTCATGTCCACATCTCTAATTTTGAGAGATGACAGAGCATAGTTACCAGGAAGGGGACACCAAAGCTGGATAGAATACACGATACTGAAGTGGGATACGCATCACCTCTTTTGCGTTTCTGGATAAGTTTCGCAAATAAATGAAAGGTTCCATAATAGTAGAATCGTATGGTCCAGACAGTGTTTTAAATGTCGTCCGATATTTCGTTTTTAAGCCCTCACCGCCACGACATCCCCACCCTTTGATATGGCGTTTTGGAAAATGTCGGCCGACATTTCGGGTAAATCCGAAATGTCGGCCGACATTTAGGCGAAATATTAGCCGCCATTTTGGAAAAATGTAGGCTAACATTTCAGGAAAAACCCAATGTATTGGTTGGCCTTGAAAATTGGAACAATTGAGAAATTTCTACAATGAGTTGTGAATGTATGCAAAATATTAAAACAAGTATACCTATCATAAAGATATTTATGTAATTTTGCATAAGTTGTGCGTGTATTACCTTGATAAGAATTTTAAGATTACATTATTTAAGACAATTAGGATATATATTTGTTATCCGCCATAACGTCTAAAATTTACTAGATGGCTCTAAAATATCTCCGAAATCTGAAATCCGATATCCGTTATGACATCAGACATTTCCTCGATATCTACATTTAAAACACTGGGTCCAGAAAACTTTGGAAACAGTGTCCTATGAGTTTCCAATGCAATATGTCATCAGTATCTAAAAATGTTCGCCCAGACAAGTGTCCCACAAACATGGAAAGTGCCCGGTAACTGTTCAACAGATATCATCCAGCATATAATCAAGTCACATCATCAGGCATGGACATAAATATAGAACCTTCCATCCAATGAGATGCAGTCCTCCCATCAAAAGTAGCATCCCTCATGGCCATCGGTCTTCAAGGTAAATCAGGAGGAAATTTTATATAGGCTTATCAATTGAGATTGATCCTTTCTCCACCAAAGGATAACACTGCAGAAGGGCACTTAAAAACAGTTCTCAGCAAATCAACCTCTCACTCAGTCTACCACCCAGTACTTCTTAATCAAATACTAAAAGAAAACATTCCTTGAACAATTACAAGTCTCCCCTCTTATAATTATTAATTGTTTGTTGAAGATTGGACTCACTCTCAATGCTAGACTGGTTGGATGAGTGGCAATACAACAAGAGATAGGATAAGAAATGAGTGCATCCATAAAAAGCTACAAGTTGCTCCTGTTAAGGATAAAATGAGAGAGAATTCGCACCAAAGACCAATAAATACACCAATTAGTTAATAGTTAATGGGTTTAACAATGAGGGCTAGAGAGAGAGGCCTACACAAATTTGGATGGAAGCAATTAAGAAGAATATGGCAATGCTTCAAATTACCGAGGAAATGGCCCCTTAAAAAGTTAAATGGAAGAAAAAGTTTCATGTAGCTAACTCGAAAATTTTTGGATAAAGGCTTTCTTGTGGTAGGTGTTGCTTTATTCTTGTTGAAGATTTAAGGCTCGCTACCTCCTCGTTTTCAATGCATTAAAACTTTTTAACAAGTTGATCTTTTGAATTAGTTTTAGTTCTGCGGTTTTCTGTTTTTCTGGTCTTCCACATTCTTTATATACCTCCTGTAAATTTCTTACCACGTTCCCACGCTCTAGAAGTATAACAGTGTTTGCAATCTACATTAACAAGAATTTGTAATCATATAAAGGAAGCCTGATTTGCTGCTTAATGCAAAACCTTCAAAGAAAGCTCTCCCACTCGACAAGTCAGTGTTCCCAACCATGGTTTTTCCCACTCATCTATATATAATCCTCAACCACCAAATTAAATGATATCATATTACTTCTTGAGATAAAGTGGTTTCTCATTATGATTTCGCCTTTACAGTGTGAAACATTTTGACCTCTCTCAAGCTTCTATTGCCAAATCAAGTGGAGAAAGAATATAGTGAGGATGAATCCATATAGTGAGGATGAATCTGACGATGTGTGCTACATGGTCCAAGGGAATGACTCCCTTGAGGTACATTCAGATACTCAACTAGATAGTGTTAGCTCTTCTTTTGATGATCATAATAGTATGGATGCTGATGCATTAAATGAAGAGCTATCTATTGTTTGTGAGAACCTCTTGGAAAAATATAAAGTTTTGAAAAAGAAAACTTTTAAATTAACTAAAGAAAATAAAGGGTTGTTTTCTAAATTTAATATTGTTTTGCAAGAAAGAGATGAGATTTCTAATGAAAAGGATTCATTGAAATTCAAACTTGATTTTGCCCTAAAAGAAAATGAAATTTTGAAAAATAAAAATGATTGTGAAATTGTTTTGAAGAAAAATGAAACTCTATCTTCAAAACTTGATTTTGTTATAAAAAAAAATAATTCTTTAAAAAACAAAATTATTTCTATTTCAAAGGAATTGGATTTGGTTTCTAAGAAAAATATTTCTTTGAAAAATGATTTAGACTCACATGTTTGCTATTCTAGTATAGCTTCACCTCCTAGCATACCCAATGCATGCACCACCTCTTCTTCACTTATTGAAAATGATATATGTTTGTTAAAGAAGAGTGCTGATTGTTAGGGTCCACTTTGAGCCAATGTGTCATGAACCACTCACGGTTGGAATTTATGTTTTGAAAGAAACAAGTTCCTTCTATGCATGCACACAAACCACGGCATACACATGCTTCTCACGTTCATACATATGATACGAGGCATGCTCATGTGTACACATGTGCACATTGTGGACGTAAGTGTCACCTTGCTAAATTTTATTATGATAGGATACATGATGTAAATTTAGCAAATAAATTTGTTTGGTTAGGAAAGGTGCTAACGCCCATGGACCCAATAGAGTATGGGTACCAAAGACCACTCCTATTATATTTGATGTAGGTGTGGGCTCTCACTTAACGTGAAAGTAATGGTGCCTTGAACTGGATGCATTCCGAGCTAAACGATGACTATTTTGGATGCATCAATTTCAAGAGGAGTTTGGTGAAAGGACCACCATGGTTTGGAGACATGGAGATGTGTCCTCTTGGTTTTGGTATCGATCTCTAACTCCCATTTATGTTTACATGCTTTTCATGTCATTAATTTTTAGCATATCATGTTTTTATGATTATTATGTTAAATGCCATGATAGTTAGATTTGTGACATACATGTATAGTATTTGAGATGCACACATGTTCATATGGATTATTACTTTTGTGTTCTCACCATAGTTTAACTATTGTGTATATCATAATTCTAAATCATGTGTATGTACATATTAATCATTTTTAGTTTATGTTTTATTTTATGCTTCATGATTTGATTACATGTTTAGATGTTAGTTTTCATTAAACTTGTGCATATGCTTGTACAACTAATGGGCCACAAATTGATTATTATTTGTTTGTACTTGATTGCTCATTTGTATCCATTAGATGTACTAGTATAGCCTAGTTTTGATGATTCTTGCATTTTGACTTGTATTCCCATTTTGTATATATTTTTCATGATGATATGTTTTAGCTTCATGTATATGTCTATTTTGTCTAAACTAATATTTATACATATACATTCTTGAGCCACTTGCCTTCATGCTTATATTTTTGTTGACTCGTTCATGTTTGGATATGTATGTATGCTCTAGTTTGTACAAAACATACATATTCCTTGAAGTTGTATTATTAAAAATTTAATGATTTTCATGTTTTCATTTAGAAGGAATTTCATATTTGAGCTTAATTGCCTTTTTTCATGATTATGATTTTCACATAATACTAGTACATTCACTTTACTTGATGTTTTCTTATGATTTATTTTCATGAGTCATATATGAGCTTTATTGCTATTTGAGTGTTGATGATTATGTGATTTTCATATTTCATGGATATATTCTTATTTTATTCCTTACTTGAAGGATTTCGTACTTCATTTGGTAGAGTTTTCAAACATGATAAAACTATTTTCAAATCCTATTTTTGAAAACCCCCACCCATTCAAGGGCGGTTGGTTGGACGACCATGCCTTGTATGCTTAAATTGAAAATCCATTTAAACTTGTGCATGAATGGGTGGTAGGTATGAGTTATACACTTGATCTTCATCATATTTTTCAATTGATATCTCAATTGATATTTTCATAAGTTGTATACTCATATTTGATTTTCTATATATGTATGCTTCAAAACTTCTAAAGTATCAATTTCTATTGGTATTTACTTTTTCATTCATATATGATTTGATTGTGCTTATTATATCTTTATATCTTAAAGCACAAATTATATTTATGCTAAGCTTGTCTTAGTTCTTAATGATCATTATTTTTCAAATTGGTATCTTATCTAAGGTTATGCATGATTTTCATTGGTATTTCATAAAGGGGGAGAAAACTTCATGTTTAGTCTTTCAATTGGTATCAATTTAAAGTTCCTTAAATCAATCTTATTTCCAATTGGTATTCTATTCCCACACTTTCTGACATAAAGTTAAAATAATATCATTTCAATTGGTATTATTTTAAGATAATTTCAATTAGTATTGTTTTGGTATATTAAAAATGTTGTTTACTTTCATTAGTATCTTGAGCATGTGTTTTTTACAATTGATATCATGTTTATACATTTATGTATCTTTTAATTGGTACATATATATTTCAATAGGTATCAAAATATCAAATGTTTCATTTTCCATTGGTCTCAATGTTTACAAGATTTTTTTTTAATTGGTATCTTTTGGTATCTCAAAATATTTTGTTTATTTTCAATTGGTATCATAATTTGGTATCAAAAATGTTTTGATATGTATTTGCTTATATGCAAGCGGAGCTTAACATCTTCTCTTTATTGTTTTGTTTTTGAGTTTATATTTGCCCCTTTGTTGATGATTGATAAAAAGGGGGAGAAATATTTGTGTTTTATATGCACATGGTGATTTAAGAGCTCGTGCGTGAAGTTTTTGGAGCTTTCACATGGTGATTTAAGAGCTCGTGCGTGAAGTTCACATCTAGCACTCGGTTGGAGTCAAGCTCGTTGGATCGCGTTTGGATCGAGTCAACTTGGAGACGACATTCTACAAGAAGACCTCGGTTTGGTTTAGTTTAAGATTTTGTTTTAGATCTTGTGTTAAAGGTAGATAGTGTTGATATGCTCAAGTTCACAATGCACACACAAGTTTCATGTTTTGTTTTTTTGGTTTAGGCTTAAACCAACCTTGGTTTTCATGGATAGATAGAATCAAAACAAGTTTACATGCTTTAATATATATTAGATTTGATCAATATACATCTATGCTTCATCTATTTAGAAAAACTTATTTTGATAGCCTATTTCATGAGTTTAGAGTTTTGTATTTAAACAAAACTTATTTTTGTATTTAATGTCAAAAACATGGATATAATACATTTCATATATATTGGATTATATCCATATACAACGTGCTTAAAAGTTATTTTAATATCATGTTTTTGTATTTGTATGAGTTTTGGGGAAAACGATTTTTCATTTCAAAAATCTAAGTTTTGAAAAATACGGATTTTGGTTTAAGACAAAATTTTAAAGACACAAAAATAGTTCAAATTGTTAGAAATATGTGTTGAATTTTTGTCACACATATTTGTATTTCAAAGATATAATAAGAACTGATTTTTGTGGAATTTATGAGATTTTATGGGATTTAATTAAATATCAAAACCTAAGTTTTTAAATTCTGAAAATTTTCCCTGCCAGGCTCTGGCGGTCGACCGGCCAGTCGATCGGACCAGGAGTCGGTCAACCAGCACGGTCGACTGATGTGAACGGGACATGCACAAAGGCCAAGTGGTTTGGCCGTTCGACCGTGCGGTCGACCGACTGAGATCACCCCACTCTCGGGTAGGGTCCGGGACCGGCGGTCGACCGTAGGCATTAGCACGGTCGACTGGGCAGTCGACCGTTGGCTCAACGGTCAGAAAAGTGAACGTTGGCCAGTCGATCGAAGGGCATTTCTGCCCTTTCCAGCTGCCAACGGGCAGATTTTTATAGGGGTTATAAATACCCCATTCCTTAAGCTGATTTTAACAAGTTTTTAAGATAGAAAATTTTCACATCTTCTAAGTGTTTTTCAGCAAAGTTTGTAGGTACAAAAGTTTTAATCTTTATTAGTTTTTAAACTGTTGGAAATTCAAAGAAAATGGAGTCGTTTGGGAATTGATTTTTGATCTAAAATTCAATATCTATTTGGAGATTTTCCTAAGTGTTTTTCTTTGTTCCAAACACTTTATTTTCTCACACTTGAGCTATCTATCTATCCTATCTATTAGGATCATTATTTAGTGAGAAAGAATTGGTTTGTGGTTGTGGATACCACCAAGTTGTAAACCCTCCTTACTTTGTGATATCCCTCTAGTGAGAGGTGATTGTGGAGGTTATGTTAGAATCCCTCAAGTGTGAGGTGATTGTTGTTGTTATTTGGCTAAGTGCCTATCCCTCATTTGTGAGGTGGATATTGTGTTGGCTTTGAGCCTAGCCTTTAGTGAGAGGTTGTATTTATTGGAGAGAGGAGTTGTGTACTCTCGATTTGTATTACCCAAATCCTCAGTGGAGGTTCCTGTGTGGGAAGTCCTGTGTGGACGAGTTAGTGGAAATCCTTCTATGTGAAGGCGAGAACGTAGAGCTGGGTGCTCGAACCTTGAAACATATCTTTGTGTTTGTGTTTGATCTACTTTCTCTGACTCTCTCTGTTTTATATTGTGCCTTGCATTGTTTCATATTGTCATATCATTCATATATGCTTGGGTTGTTTGATGGTGTGCCCACACTTGTGTTGAACCAAGAGAGCTTCATATATCACTTCAACTCTTATTTAGAGGAATTTAGAGGAGATAGTCCAGAGCCCTTCACCGGGAATTCGGCTACACTCTTTGGTTACACTAAGTGTGTTACAATTAGTTTTTAATTCCGCATCATTTATCATTAGATTAGCCTTACACCTATTCACCCCCTAGGTGTAATTTCATAAACACTGTTCATTATTTGTGCCTCCATCACTGCTGACACCGCTTGTTTGTGCGCTTAACCGTTGCACTACTTTATCATTTATTTATGACTGTGAAGAGTTTGAAATATGGGATATGAAATGTTCCTGAAATATATTGGATGCTTGCAACCTGTTTGATATCTGTTAATCCTGATACTGCATCACGATTGACTATTGACTTGACTAAACAATATCATTTACATCAATTGTATATGAATCTTGGTATAAACATCTGATACAGTACCATGATTCCTAACTCAAGACAAATATTCCTAATTCACTCCTAATTGGTACAGTGAATCCTGAACAGATAAAATACGAGATTCACAGATATTGCTTTTCAAGGATATTACTGAATTCCTAATTACGGAATACTGTATTATTGAATCCTGTACACGGACTTGCTCATAATACTCCTATTACTGATATTATGTGTGGAACAAAGTGCCACGTGGAACAAAGTGTCACATCACACATTCTCGTGATGGGGGCCACCTTTTGAATCTTCTGGGGCCACCTTTAAAATCTCACATCTCCCATGTTACAATTTACCCATAAATCAATATCGTGAAACCCAACTGAAAATAATCCTGAACATCTCTAATGAAGATACAACTTACACTGGGTCGGGGGAAACTGATGGACTTCAATAAGTACATCTTCATAATGGTTCGATGCTGCAACACTGTTCAGAACTACCTGAGGCCACAAGAGTTCTGGTGGGGTGTACTGGCACCCTGTACTGATCCTACTGTTCCTGATACTTTTACAACCTAGCAGGCTGGGATTGGAGGGTAGATCCAATCAACTGAGGCTGTTGTCCGAGTATGCATGGGGCCCATTATGAACATGATACCTTGATTTCTCATCAGTATCCAGTAACCAACCTCAGACTACTCTTATGTGAATGTATTGAACTGGGACTCTAGGGCACATACCTAGACATCCGAGTAGGATGAGTCTTAATAATAATATTAGACATACTACTGACTTAATTCCTGTACTGATCATAATTCTACTCACATGACCTGACCTGATAACACTAAGTCTCAGCAACTCTGGTTATATAGCCCAGTTGACGGTGAAGTGAGGTATATGGTATATACAAGAGGGTTTACTTATTTGGGTTATTCCCTCGATGTACTGATCTCTGGAGCCAGATATTGAGTCTATACAATTAGTTTTGCATACCTTATATTATATATATACAGTTGATGAATTACATATGCTTTCATTGATATGATTTAAACATGATTTCATGCATAAATAAATACGTTTTCACTTAATACCATATGCATCACCTGCTTGCATTGAGTGCATGATCCATTGGAACTCATGTGCATGGGCTGTGCACGTCACGTCGCATTCTTATGTACTCATTGGGTTGCATTCTGATAACCTTAGACCTGCATGTCTACATCTCGGAGTCTAAACGTTGGTGAACTTTTGATGCTGATCAGAATGCGCAGCGGGAGCATAGCAGGTCCGAGGATCGGAATCTGGCAGAAGCTTGGAAACGTATCAGATGATCTTACAGATCCATCTCCTTAATCTATTTCTCGAGATCCCTTTCCAGCTTGGGAGCCTCTTCTAATATTATATGTTATGAACATCTTGTAAATCATACTTTGGTATGTTCCTGTGATGTAAAATTTATGTAATATTGGATCACATGCAGTGATAACAATGTACTTGGACTGTAATGTTAGAATGTATAATACCATTGTGCTTTCATACTCTGATTTCTAACTGTAATGTTTTGCTTATCGTTTGTATGTGAGGGTGTTTTCGCCCTGCGTATATACGTTGCAGTAGCGTTTCCATATCCGGTGGGGCGGGGTGTTACACTCCGTCATAGAAATCAATCGTCGGGGAGAAGATAAAATCAGATATATAGAGTTTTTTAACTCTCTACAGAAGATAGCCCAAAGTTTGAAGTTTAATGACATACCCAAGACTTGAAGAAGACAAAGCAAGACTGAAAACAGAGGTCCAGTTACCGCCCGATCGACTGGCCATGCACAAAAGTGCACAGGAGAAGGAAGGAGTATGGGTCAGTCGAGTACCCGGTTGACTGACATGCGCAACAGTGAAGACAAGTAATTATCAATTGACAGCCCTGTCGACTGTTTAGAAGGCACAATTGGCGCTTACACAACTAACGATTGACTGTCCAGTCGACCGGCCAGAGCACATAACTAAAGCCTACACAGCTAGCAGTTGACCGAGCTACTTCTGTTACTTTGTATACTTGTTCAATAACCACATTATTGTTAAAAAATCTTGTTAACTTGTTACATGTATAAATATTGTTAACACGCTAGCATACTTGTATCCTGGTATACCAGCTATTAGCACAGTCACGCAAGCATTCGACGAAACATGTGTGGAACAAAGTGCCACACGGAGCAAAGTACCACATCACACTTATACGTGGTGGGGGCCACCTCTTGAATACGTGGAGGCCGCCTCTAGAATCCTCACTCCGCCTGGTGTTGGGTGACGATGATGTCTCTGGTGCTCTTCTTATAGATATTGTTACTGACCAGACTCGGTATTCTTATTATCCTTTATTCCTGTTATACACACAGTCATGCTGGTGTTCAACACGTGGTATGTGGAACTAAGTGCCATACGGAATAAAGTGCCACATCACATACATAGTGGGGGCCACCTCTAGAATCCCACATCGCGGGGTATTGGCATGATGGAGGCATCCTCAGCGCACTTGTTATTCAGACCCAATACAACATGATACATTTAATAATCCAACAATGGTAACGTCAGAAACACTTATTATTTGGTCACTCTCTCGTTCGGATAATGGTCACCGTATGCCATGTTCGGATGGGTTCGGCCGGAGTGCAGGCTCCGGTATGAACTGCCAGTAGTATGGGACACTGAAAAAGATTGATTAAAATACTAGGCGGTACTGATTGTTATTATTATATAAATAACGTGACTTGACCAATGCATGTATGTTTCTATTGTGTTATCATTTCTGATATTCTATCCACTATCATGTCACCTCTATAGCTTGTTACACTTCATAGTACTTATTACTATCATGTGGTGACACACTATTCATATGCACACATAACCTGCTTTCCATATATTTTATTTCATGTATATATCCTGTTGTATATATCTTGTAGACATTATTTCTGTATATTCACATCACTGTAGTATGTTTATGCTACATACATCATATCTACAAATTCATGTTCATCACCACACCTTTATGCTGTAATTAATATTAGGTGAAACAAGAATGATAAAGTAAATAAAACTTGCTACATATGATTTATACATTGATGTAATCATGAACACCTAATACGGTATCGTAATACGCATATAAAGAATAATATAAAATGGTTTAACTTTATTGCCGGTAGTAACATAAACCCTCATGATGACTTACCTATTATTTTGATAGCACGATCCAGATATATAAACTAAAAATGATGATGTGGTAATGACACTGTTAGAACGTGCTAGGTATTTATTCTATTAAAATATGTTGCATGTATATTACTCCCTATTGTTATTATCATTATATTGTATCACCGGTAATTAAATATTATTAGATATTATTATCATGATTATATTGCTATATTATATATATTATTACTGTTTCCTTCATTTTACCACTTACTAGGTCGCTTTCTAACGACCCTGGGGTTTGCGTGCCCAGATTGGAGACCCGAAATATCACTGTACCAGATATTTCTCGAGAGTATTTTAAGACCGTACTCTTTCCTATTCATAGGTATTTTTATTTTTTGTTTTCATTTGTTCATTTATCCCTGTTTCTATCTTTATTATGATTGCTGACCCCTTTTGCATGTATTCTTGTACTTATTTAATGCTAGATTATTGTATATATTGTGTATATTCCCTCTACTGAGGCTTAGCGCACTTACACGAGGGTATTTCTGCCCTGCGTATGTATGTTGCCGTAGCGTCTCCATATCTATTGGATCGGGGTGTTATAGAGTGGTATCAGAGCCTAGGGTTCACACCTGATGTGGGTAACCACTTGGATAGTGCTCGGGCTCTTACCAATAACACAATTAGATTTAGGTTAGAACTCATCTGTATCTGAATTTGGGAATTCCAGCTGTGTACAAGAATTCCATCTTATTGACAAGTCATTCCTTGACCCTTTTCTATTCTTTAATTTCAGCATGATCGTTGCCTTTCTCGGAAGTTGATGTCATTATACTCATCACCCTCCATCTTCGATGGCTTCTTCTCAATACCAAGTAGGGCCTTGTGTGTGCCCTCCTTCACGAGCAACAATGTTACTTACATCTTTCACAACAGGAAGTTGGACTTCCCGTCGAATTTCTCCACATTGAACTTAGTCGTCGTGGTCGTCTTGCTAGCCATCACTCTGATACTAATTGTTGTTGATCTATCACCGATCAAACAATAGAGAAACACTGATTTGAAGACTCGACAGCGGAAGCGAAAGCGTAAAAAATCTACCACTAGCAAGCAATTGAAACTAAATCACCACACAACTAAACAACACTAGATTTAACGTGGTTCAGCAATGTGCCTATATCCACGGAGAGGAGGGGAGAAATCTTTATTGAAAAGAGAGAAGAAAATATAAGAGTTACAAGATCTTTCTCTCACAACTCTTAATGTTGAAAAACACAATTTCTCTTAAATTCTTGACACCCTTAAAAAGGCCACCCCGAAGAGTTTTTATAGGCAACTTGGATGATCCTAGTTTAATACAAACTCCAATAATCAAATCAGCACCACCTTAGCGAAATAGAAAACCCAGATCCTGATCAAAACATGAAACAAAACCATATTAATAAACTGTCAGAACCTGTATTAGTCGACTAGGGCAAATTATTAGTCGACTAATACAAAGTATTAGTCCACTATACCTAAAACCTAGTCAACTACTGTAATGCATTCTGAGAATCCAACTTATGTTGCAGGGCCTAATTGACTATACCAAAGCATCAATCGACTAGCCCATGACCTAGTCGACTGATATGATCTATTAGTCAACTAATAACACGCACAAGGTCTATACACGTCCGTGCTTGATTTGTGAAGCTTGTAACACCTCCACCTGAACCTGAATCTTTTCCACTGAATATGAGTTACTCTACATACTAACACTATGCAGGTTAAGTAACTGTGATAGTGTTTCTGTTGCTGGCTCGCATATACTGCAGTTCCTACATTGCCTGCCCCCCGCCCCCTGCAAACACCCCTCCAATCGCGAGGGGGGGGGGTTCTGCTAATAACAACAGATTGTTATGACAATGGATCTGAAGCAAATACAAATTCAAGATCAAAGAAAAAAATGTTATATATGATGGGCAAGAAATGGACCAGAAGAAAAGTCTATGAAGAAGTTTAGTTTCATTGATAGAGCTCCTTATTCTTTCTCTATGTGGATTTGTAACAGGGTTCCTAGAATAGTATGAGCTGTGACATATATCTCAGCAAATGCACTAAACAGAATATAGGACTCATGGATTGGCAATTTCTCAAAGATGTTCTTTGTCTAGCAACACCCGTTCCTCTAAAAATTTTCATTTCCCCTATTATTTAGAATAATTGTCACGCCCCGCTTTCTACTATAGTGAGCTAAGCATGTGACTTGGGCCGGTGACACGCTCAAAAGAGCATGCTAAGCCTCTAACTTACAAATTATGTCATTTTTTCTATTTGCTCCATATACATATCAAGTCTAAATAGAGTACACATACGTGAAATAAAACTAATCAAAAGGATTTTCGACAAAAAAAGTTCAAAACTAAATAACTGGCATAAATTTAAATACTGAGAATGAGTCCAAACTCTCTTATTCATACATATATGGGGAAGCAAATAACTAAAAGCAGTCTCTAAGTCTTCTACTGAGCTCATGCTGGATCCTCGCAATGCTCCTTATCCTCAGAAGATATCTCCATATATTCTCCACGTATTCTCCACTATTTGTGGTAAACAAACACTAGGGAGTCAGAATCTCCTAACAAGTACAAATAAAGAAAAAGAAATATGCAATATGTGCAGAGCACGCAGATATATATGAATAAGAAAAGGACAATAATATGCAATTACATGATACTTATTTTCATTACACAATCATGTTTTTGTAGCATGAGTTTATTACTAAAATCAGTCATATAATGTTCAAGTCTTAATGATAAACAAGCATTTACAAAGCATAAGTTGAGTAAGTCAAGTATAATAAGTATAGCTAAGCAATCAATCAGCAGTAATCATCACAAGAAATACACAGCTACAAGGTTAATTATGAAGATGTCCTCAAGGGTTACAATTAGGTGAGACTGCTCTAACTGCCATGAGCAGTAGAACGTAGCCCATCATATGCGTGTCAATTAGGTCTTAAGACACAGAAACGACTGTCTCATGCCACAATCTATTCTCCCATATTAATTAATGATTATTATTGTTTGAAAAACTGTTAGTGGAAAAACGTTCATGTACTCTAGCGAAAAATCATGCCATGAGTAATATAGTATAGTAGTATGTGAAT
Organism: Agave tequilana; assembly: GCA_038442645.1. Classification (NCBI taxonomy): domain Eukaryota; kingdom Viridiplantae; phylum Streptophyta; class Magnoliopsida; order Asparagales; family Asparagaceae; genus Agave; species Agave tequilana. Next base: position 55,463 of record JAVJIF010001051.1, on the reverse strand, counting down.
GGAATGAACTCATCAATAACTCATGTCATAAAGAGACATGCACCATGTAAAATAAACACCATCATACCTTGTACACAAATATGAGTACTCAAGGTACACTTTCTCAATTTTCACCATCAATTTCTCTATATTAGTCTCGTGTCTTATCATTTTTACAACCAATTTTATTATAGAACATGAATATCCTTGCGTGAATTAAGTACCAAGATTAACCATGCCACTACGTCTATGTCAAGCTCATATAATAACCATGTACTACTTTCTTTAGTAATTTCAAATACATGCTTCACGTAAGCGTTTATCCATGTCATTTAAACTTTCGTATTCTTGTTCATATTCATGTTCATGTTTCCATGTCCAAGATGTCCATGATGTAATTTTTATATCATAGTGTCTTTCTACGTGAATAAAATCAGTCATTTGAGTTATTTGTCATCATGTAGCAATTTATTCAAGCATGACTCATAAATTAATTAATACAACTTATAGAAAATAATTTTTTTATAAATATTTAATGATGTATAAATCAATATTAATACAGAAAGGGCTTTTCTGCAAAACTTTAAGCAAGAGAAAATAAAAACTATATTTTAAAATAGCAAGTTAAACTACAATAATTTTCAGAAAACTTGTAAGAACTAAACAGTAATATTTTAAGACTGAAAATAGAAATTAAAAACTCATGGACTAAACAGAAATTTAATTAAAAAAATGAATTCAGAATTAGTTAGGGACTTAAAAAACATTTTTTCAAGGCTGAAGCTATTTATAAAATAAAAAAAATCAGAAAATAAGGTTAATTTGTGAAGGTTAAGGAATTGTTTGAATGAAATAGTTTTAGTATCAAGAAAATTACAAATTTAGATTCACGCATGAAACAGGAAGTTCACTTGATTATGTTTGGGACCAAAATTTTAATCTAACAACAAATTATCTATCATTCAATGATTAAGTTAGAGTAGATCATTATATGAATAAAAGAATAAGAATCCCCCAGTTCACAAGTACCATGTCAACAAAATTGTTAATAACAGCCCTTTCAAAATAGAAGGAAAATTCTCAAAGAAAAAGTAATCAAGTTGGGAAGTCTGTCAGTTAGTAGTTAGGCACAGACAGCAAGGCATTAATCAAGAGAAGGTGTAGTCCTACCAATAGCAAACAAAATAATGTAAACAATTATCTGACATAAGATAGTGATAAACATCAGTATATGATGGCTTGTCGATTATTTATTTCAAGCACATGATGAGATTGAGTGTTGATTTCGAGTTAATGTCAGTAAAAGAAATTTTTATAAGTAAAACGAAGTGAAATACAACTAACTATAAACCGCAAGTATTGTGTTAAATATAATCATTTAAATATAATCATTCATCACTGTAAGTGTAACAATCAATGTCAGTTTATGCTTTACCTATTCTCGCATACTAATTAATGATTATTGTTATTTGAAAACTGTTAGTGTAAAAACCAATCGTGTAACCCAACGGAGAACTATGCCAGGAGTAATATAGTATAATATTATATAATTAGAATGAGCTCATCAATAACTCATGTCACAAAGTGGCATGCACTATGAAAATAAACACCACTATACCTTGTACGCAGGTACACTTTCTCACTTTCTTCCATCAATTTTCCATATTAGCCCCGTGTCTTGTCATTTTGCAACCGATTTTTTTTTATAGAATATGAATATCCGTGCATGAGCTAGTGCCAAGATCAACAATGCCACCATATTAGCCATGTGTCTTATCGTTTTTGCAACCAATTTTATTATAAAATATGAATATCCTTTCGTAAGCTAAGTGTCAAGATTAACCATGCTACCATGTCTTTATCAAGCCCATATAATCACTAAATACCACTTTCTCAAGTATTTCTAAGTACATGTTTCATGTAAGTTTTTGTCCATGTCATTTAAATTTTCATATTCTTGTTCATATTCATGTTCATGTTTCCATGGTGGCTTTCTACATGAATAAAGTCAGTCTTGTCAGTTATTTTTGTCATAATGTAGCAATATATTCAAGCATGACTCATGTAATTAATTAATACAACTTATAGAAAATAATTTTTTATAAATAATTAATGACATATAAATCAATATTAATACAGAAGGGGCTTTTCTGCAAAACTTCAAGTAAGAGAAAATAGAAACTGCATTTTAAAATAGCAAGCTGGACTAAAACAATTTTAAGAAAACTTGTGAGGACTAAACAGTAATATTTCAAGGCTGAAAATAGAATTTAAAAACTCAGAGACTAAACAAAAATTTAATAAGGAACAAAAATGAATTCAGAATACTCAAGGACTTAACAGTATTATTTTCAAAGCTGAAGCTATTTAAAATAAAAATAAAAAATCAGAAAATAAGGTTAATGTGTGGAAGGTTAAGGAATTGTTTGAATGAAATGGTTTTAAGTCTAAAGAAAACTACAAATTTAGATACACGCATGAAACAGGAAGTTCACTTGATTATGTTTGGGACCAAAATTTTAATCTAACAACAATTTATCTCTCATTCAATGATTACATTAAAGTAGATCATTATATTAATAAACGAAATAAAATCTATATTGAATCCACTAGTTCACAAGTACAATGTCCACAAAATTGTTAATAACAGCCCTTTTAAAATAGAAGAAAATTCTCAATGAAAAATTAATCCAGTTGGGAAGTCTATCAGTTAGTTGCTAGGCACTGACATCAAGGCATGAATCAAGAGAAAGTGTATTCCTACCAAAAGCAAACAAGATAATGTAACCAATGATAGTGATAAACATCAATACATGATGGCTTGTCGGTGTATATTTCAAGCACATGATGAGTTTATGAGTTTTGATTTTGAGTTAATGTCAGTAAAAGAAATTTATATAAGTAAAAACGAAGTGAAATACAACTATAAACCACAAGTAATGTGTTAAATATAATCATTCACCACTGTAATTGTAATTTTCAATGTCAATTTATGTTTCGCTAGGAACATGGATAAACTTAATAGACAAAAATATATGAGCATTCAACATATGACTGAATTGAGTAAAAGCATAGTATCACATCTTGAAATTTGAAAAGGGAGGTAAAAAAAACAGTTAACATTCATGGACTGACATTGAATAGTATCATAGAACTCAAAGTAAAGAAAATAACTGCAGAAGTAAGGGATGACATGATCTAGATCTTTTAAGGAAGTCCTAGCCATAAATTCTACCAGATTTAACATCAAAGAAAGACTAGGTAGTAGCCCTTTTTATGATTAAGATTCAACTCTTGATCTAGCTTGGTGAATCCTCATGACCTCTTTTTCCCTCCTAGAGTAGATTGATTTTTAGAGTTTTGGGGATTAATAAATTATTTATAGGTGGTCACATAAAATGATTTTATCAATTTTTTTTTAGTGTTTAGTTTAAGTTTGAATTGATTTTTAGTTAGGATTTAGTTATACCCATAAATTTAAATGTTTATCTATTAGTTTGAACTTGATTTGGCTATTTTTTTGGATAAGGAGGAATTTTATATAAATTTTAAATGATTTCTGTTTTATTTTATCCTAGGATACTCTTAGATTTAAAGAGAGAAGGATTTTAGAGGAATTCAATTTTGATTTAGGTTTTTATTGGGTTTGGATATGAAAATCTAAACCCTATTGGATAGTAAATTAAGTTATAGACTTTGGGTCACAATATTTATTATTACTAAAATTTTTTTATTCCTATTTATTATTTTCCTATTTATTTTTTTATTCAATGCCTCCTAATATCACCTAGTTTTTAGGATATTACAAATTTCTTGTTTAGAAGAGTTCTATTCCATAACTTAGGAGAGATGAACATTCCATCATTTCTTAGTACTCTAAGAACAGGAAAAGGAAATACACATCTTACAATCAAATAAACAACGACAACAACAACAACAATAGAAGTAAACATCAGTTACATACATTCTACCTAGCAAGCCCCACAAGATATATAAATCAAAGTGGATTCCAAACATACCTATGTTTGCATCTTGTAACATTGCGCGTGACACCCATTGACTTCTGAGGTTAATTGTGGCCTTCAACATAATCAATCCTTCAGAATAATAGACTTCAACCTCACAATACTTATTGCTAATTTCACATAAACCCAATCATAGAATTTGTCAACAAGATGGAAATATGCGATCCTCCAGGATACTTTGATCAATAATGTGCCGATTACAGTCCAAAATCCTATAATAAATCCTGATGCAGTAATGCCATAAATCAATATCACATCGGTCTCGTCTTTGTTCTCTTCTGTACCTCCTTCTTCATGAGATGGTGCTTGAGAAGGCGAGCATTCCAACAAGGGCCATCCACATAGTTCAAGGTTGCCATTGTAGATCGAGGGATCAGTGAAGGATTGAAGTTGATTTCCTGATGGAATTCTTCCTGACAAGTTGTTGTGTGACAAGTTAAGGTGGCCTAGAAAATTTAGGTTAGACATGCTCGGTGGAATACTGCCTGAGAGATTGTTCATTGATAGATCGAGTGATTCCAACTGTTTCATAGCGCCAATATTTTCTGGGATCTCTCCGGTGAAGTGATTTTTGGACAAATTCAAGAAAACCAATCCATGTAGCTCTGTGAGATCTGTAGGAATCTCTCCGTAAAAACCATTGCAAGATAGGTCTATACTTGTCACAAGAGAAAGCACTGTAGTGTACACAATCTCCATTCCCTTTTCCGTCACCATGAGACTCTCTTCGTAGAAATAAGAAAAGTTGAGCATTGGCTTGTTCACATTTAGTGTCTGAAGCATGGCACTGAAATTCAAAGAAGAGGGTGAAAGAATGCCCGAAAGATTGTTGTCTGCAAGGTCCAAAACCTGCAGATTGGTAAGGTGGGAATTTGGAAAGGAGATGTCGCCACGAAAAAGATTAGACCGTAATCGAAGAACTCGCAATAGAGGTAAGTGCAGTCCTATCCATGTAGGAATCTCCCCTGATAATCTGTTTTCACCGAGATCAACAACAACCAATTGTCGGCAATGATGCAAGGACCAAGGGATCCTTCCAGTGAGACTATTATTTTCCAAATGCAATGATTGAAGTTTTTTGAGGATCCAATTGAGTCAGGTATATGACTTGACAAATTATTACTTGATAGATCAAGAACAACAAGCTGTGGACAATCAAACGAAGGAAGTCTTCCACCGAGATTATTGTTTGAGAGATCAAGTACTTGCAAATTATAGACATTGAATGGTGGGATGGTACCGGTGAGATGATTATTTGATAAAGAAAGGAAAATGATGGCATTAGCTGCAGCCAAACTTGACGGGATAGGTCCACAAAATGAGTTATTAGATAGATCTATCTCTTCTAAATAAGTAGGATCAAAATTAGGTATATGACCATCAAAGTTGTTGGAACTCAAATGAAGATAACTATATTGGATTCTTTGAAGAGATGGTGGTAGTTGCCCCCTAATCTGATTGTTCGACATGTCCAACCAAGGAATATCATAATTCCAAAACCAAGAGGGAATGTTGTCTGAGATTCCAGCTTCAGACATGTAAAGAGTGCTCAGCATAGTTTGGGTTCGGATCCAATTGGGGAAGGCAGGCCCCAAGTGACAAGAGGACATATCAATTACAGAGGCATTAAATGGAGGAACCCAATCTTGACTAAAGATCATTTCAAGGTGATTATCTGTTAGAGAAATAGATTTTAAATTTATGAGGTTGGAAAAGTGGGCCTCTGTCATGCTACCCACAAATGAGTTATAGGAGAGATCCAAATCTTCCAGTTTAGACAGCTGGCCTAGTTTAGCTGGGATTGTCCCGTTCAAACTATTATTATTTAGAGACAATTCTTGTAGATCACTTCCCGGGCTACACCTGGACAATTCTTCTACTAGGCTCGTGATCTCGCCACCAATCTTGTTAGAGAGCAGCCGTAGAGATTGCAATTTGCAGAGGCTTCCCAGAGTTTCCGGTATTTTCCCGCTAATGTTATTATAGCTAAAGTCGAGATATTGCAACTTGTAGAGCTTCCCAATGGTTTTGGTATCTCTCCAGTTATTTCATTTTGAAACAAATTTAGATAGATCAAACCAGTAAAATTTCCCAGCGTCTCTGGAAGAGGACCAATAATATTGTTGACAGCCAAATTTAGATGCTCCAATTTGCTGAAACTCGCAAATACTTCTTCTAAAATCCTCAGTGCCTTGAAAGAACAATACCCAAGGTCAAGATGCCGAAGAGAGGTAATATTAAATAGCCAACCGGGTATGAGAGAACTAAATGTGTTATCAGATAGGTCAAGCATGGCAAGTGAAGTGAGATTGATATGTGGCAGTGTATTAGGAATATTTTTGAGATCAACATTTGACAGAAGCAGCACCGAGAGAGAAGGAAGCATGTTGATATCATGAATCCAATAGTCCCCTGATTTGGAGAGATTGACATTACTCATGTCAAGGTACTCTAGAGAAGTTATCGTGGAGAGCCAATGAAGATCTTTCCCAATGCTCAAGGGAGAATAACCATATGTATTGGAATGAAGATCAAGAGATCGCAAGCTAGAGAGGTTACCCAGATGCGGAGGAATGCTTCCAAAGAATCCGGCATTGGATAGGTTGAGGTACTCTAGTTTTACCAAGGACCCAAGAAACTCAGGAATAGGGTTTTGAGAAAAATTGTTCATGCTAAGATCCAAGTGCTTGAGATGTATCAAATCAAGCAGAGAAGAATTGAGCTTACTTGGACCAGGGCGGAGGTTGCCATCTTCATGAATAAAGCGGAGATCGAGCTCAACAACATGGCCAGTTACATTGTCACAGCCGACACCTTGCCAACTGCAACAATCTGTGCCATCCCTCCAAGTAGAGAGCCAATTATCGCCAGGTGGTTGGTAAATGCCTGCTTTGACAGCAAGGAGAGACCTCCTTTCGCTCTCTATGCAGCCGCCACCTCCCTTCATCAAGCCGACACCGAGTTCAACACTAGCATGGGCATGGCAAAGAGAGGATAAAATGAGGAAGAATCTAGTAATTCCTCTCAGCATGAGGCACTCAGTTTTCCGCATACTTCTACTAGATGAGATCAAGAACGAACTACTAGGCAACAACCGATTGTGTGGAGGCTTTCACACAGCTCAAGGCTAATTTATAGAAGAAGAAAATCTAGGGAGTATTGGACCATGTTTTTTCAAACTAATTAGGTGAGTCAGTCTTCGACTTTTCCACTCGTCATTTATACAAGTTAACTCTGTACAGCCTGGGATTGAGAGACTTTTCCACTCGTCATTGCACATTTTTTCAAACTAATTAGTTGAGTCTGTACAGCCTGGGATTGAGAGACTTTTCCACTCGTCATTGCACATTTTTATACAAGTTAACTATGTACAGCCTGGGATTGAGAGACTTTTCCACTCGTCATTGCACATTTTTTATAAAAGAAAGGTGTCCTCTTTGAAGAAACACGCAATGGACATTGACTCTCTTGGGCAAGCCAAGCAAAAGTCAATAGATGTAAGGTATTGCACATGATATTAAATAACATTCTCTATTTGACCACTAATGTAAAAATGTACAAGAGTCACTGTCCGAGAACACAGCTTCAGGTCATCGGCTCTTATCCATGGCATTCTCATTTCTAACTCCAATATAACGTTACATAACCAACCATTCATAGGGCTGCTAATTGTGCGAATAAGTCCAGCTTTGCTGAGAAAGATAAGTCTTTCCGTCCCAGCAATCTGATCCATACAAGTCTTTCTCAACTTTGATGAGAAAGACACTTATAGAGAATTTATTTGCTGATAATTGACATCTTAGTGTGAAAGATACTTCCAGCGAAACTTTCAGTGACCAACAGGTAAACCATCAGTTGACGAAGACTTTGACAAAGCCTATATTATCGACAAAAGAGAAAAGACCTTCACTGTTGACTCAGCCAATAATGCGAAGATTTACTTAGCCTACCAGTATTTTTACATCCGCATAACCTGTATGTGACTCAAGCTGGTATCAATCAACACTTGTTTACTTACCTTTTCCTCTTCTGAAACAAAATGGCCAAGGAAGAATTCTTTTGGCGCCTTTCCATTTCAACGGTGCTTCGGCTCATAATCATCCAATCCTTATTTCCTTACCTGTATTCAGAGAATCAGAAAGAAAGCTGCATAGAAAGAAAGAGAACAACTCTTCCCGCCTTCAAAGCAGGCCTCTAACGAAAGAGAATAATAGAATGTAACCAAAAAAATAAAAAAAATCAAGAAACAGATGAAGGTAGAACTAAAATAAAAGAAAACAAAGAACTTTGAAAGAAGAAAAATCCAGAAAAAAATTTAAAAAGAGAACTAACTTAAAAAAAGTAGAAAGAATAGAAATATAAATAAAATAATAAACTAAAAAAAAATATAGAAATGTAATTGAAAAGAAAAGGTTTGCAAAAATTCAAAAATAAAAAAATAAAGATTATAAAAACAATAAATGCCAAAAAAATTCTTAAAACAAAAAGGAAGAAAAAATTCTAAAAAAAGATAGAAAACCTCTTTTAAGATGAGGACAAAAAATATATAATATAAAATACAATAATAAAGAAAATAAAAGGTTTAGAACACACACACACATATATAAATTAAAGTATCAAATAAATACAAAAAACTTTGTAAAAAAAAACAAATAACCAATGGAGGAAAAAAATAAATAATTGGAAAAGAGAAAAGATAATTCTTTTAATAAAAATAAAAATTAGGAATTTTGAAAATTATGGAAAGAAAACCAAAATAAATAATTAGAGAAAATGTAAGGAATATTTTGCTACAACCATCTATCACTTCATAATTAGAAACAAAACCCAGCTTCATAATTTTGTTCGCTATAGCATCATCCATGTAACAATAAACTGATTTTCCAACCACCACTTATTTATATATTTTTATTTCCTCTTTTACCCTTCCCCATCACCCCCGACGTTGCTCTTCTCTCAACAATAACACCGACGCCGAGTTATTCGAGGGAGCCCCCTCCCGGAGTATGGGCGAAGCCCCAGGAATTTTTTTTAAGATCGATCTTTTGTAAATTTCGTTTGTTCGGGCTCGCGATGAATTTTGTTTGGGTTTGAATCTAAAAAATATTAGGAATCATTCGATGTCAGTGGACAGGGTTTGCTGATGCTAACAATACTGATATGAGGATTGTGACTCATGATCGCAGTCATCTGTGAGGACTGACTCAGAAATAGGGCATTTTGAAGGACTACGATTATGGTCGCAGTCCTCACAAAACTTAAAAATAGGGCATTTGTGAGAACTGCAACCATAGTTCTCTTTTAGGATCGTGATCTGGTCGCAATCCTCATAAAGACTCAAATATAAGACATTTTGTGAATATTGCGATCATGTTTGCAATCCTAATAAAAAAGACTTCAATCAAGGTCGCAATCTATAAAGCCTCAAAAATATGATATTTTTGTGAAGATTGCGATCATGATCGCAGTGATTGTAGTCCTTATAAATAATACATTTTATGAGGACTGCGATCATGATCGGAGTCCTAAGAAATGGGGCTATGATAATTTTGTGAGGATTGATATCATAGTCACAGTCCTCAGAAATAAGACATTTTTTGTAAGTACTGCGATCATAGTCGGAGTCCTCTATATTGTTGTAACACTCCACCCAAGCGGGTACGGAAACGCTACTGTGACGTACATACTCTAAGCTAGTACACCCTCACGTATGTACGCTAAGCATCAGTATAGTCGAGAGTCAGAGTGTGGAAGTCTAGTGGTAATATACATTCCAATAGAAAATGGTTACAAAAACATAGTTATCACAGCGTGTAACTTAAATATTACATGAATATTACATCACCAGAAGGCGCAAGTAAGTAAGATTACGAGACAAGAGAAGACTGGTAGATGCTCACGAGTTGCAAAAAGAAATCTCATAAGCTACTCAAGAGAGGGCAGATCGGGGATGAACTACGGCTGATCTGCTTGATCCACAAGGAAAGCTCGATCCTCCGCTAAAGGGTCCACTTCATTCTACTCTCAAATATCTAGACATGAAAGTTTCGGGTTGTCAGAAGGTAACCTGGCGAGTATGTAAAATGAAGCTAAGTGGCGCGCACAGGCAATCACATGTGAGTACAACAATTAGTCAGCCAAATGGCTTGTAAAAGTAATAATACATAGTAAAACAATATGTCCAACTTAAGTCGTACACACATGGATTGGAGGACTATAATACAATGGCATGTGCAAGTAAATTAACATGCTGTATTTTGAGTTATACAATAATAATAATCAATCATCTGATATTTTAATCATTACTTTTTCAATGTCTCATACCACTGGCAGTCCATATTGGAGCCCTTACTCCAGTAGAACTCATTAGAATATGATATACGGGTACTATTAGCCGAATAAGGAAGTGACCAAATAACACAATTTCCTAATATCATCATTATTGGTTATTAACTTACGTCGTGTATAGGGCCTAAGTAACTAGTGCACTGAGGATGTCTTCCTTATGCTAACCCACCACATTATGGGACTCAAGAGGTGGCCTGATAATTGTGATTATCATCTATATTTTGTACCACTTTTATACCTATTTTGTTTACACATTTATTATTGCATGGGTGTTTTTCTTTATATTTATACAGAATGTAGGTCAAAGCGCAAAAGAGACGAAAAAGCAGAAAATTGACGTTAAAGAGATGATTGTAGTAGTATATTTCAAGATCCAAATATCCAGAGATCTAATAAACTTGCCAAAACAGTCATTAAAATATAGGAAAGCATCTATCAAAATTTGAATTTCAAACAAGCCAAAATTCAGCTGGTTAGCCGAATTTTCGGCTACACAGCCGCCCACTGCTCAATAAAGAGCAGAAATCTATTTTATACTCGAATTTAGACTAGACATGTTTTACTATTTCTATCCTACCGTTCGCTATAAAATCCAATTTTGATGATTTAAGATGCAACATAAAGAGGAATTAAAGGACTATAATTCTTCTGTTGATACTGTTTCCTAATTCAGTCATATGTCGAGTCGTATCAGCAATCAACACTAACTGTCTGCAAATCAATTTAGAATTAGATTTCCACACTAAATTAAAGTAGGTTTAGAAGTCTTAATGTATTTTTGATGTAATTGGCTCTAAGGTCTATATAAAATATTACAATCTCTTTTAACCTGATAATCTCATCAATCAATGTATAGAAATAAGCTTTGTAATTTAGGTTTTAGTTTCTCTTTTTCTTATATAAAATTCTGACTTTTTGAGAAGAAACTCTGGTGATTTAGAAGAAGAAGATCAGAGAAGTGGTAATTAAGGATTAGACGTGATCGTCAAAGTGTGTTATACTTCTCTTTCTCTTTTAATTTACAATATGAAGATAGAACTCATGTTTATTGTTTTGCTTTGTAATTTCTTTATCATGAGTTAAATCTCCATAACACCATGTATACACAAACCACGCCATACACATGCTTCTCACGTTCATACTCACAACACCACGTATACTCAAGTGTATACTTATATACATTGTGGACGTAAGGGCCACCTTGCAAAATTTTATTATGATAGATTAAATGATTTAAATTTTACAAATAAATTTGTTTAGGTTAGGAAAGGTGCTAACCCCATGGACCCAATAGAGTATGGGTACCAAAGTCACTCCTATTTTATTTGATGTAGGTGTGGGCTCTCACATGACGTGAGAGATTTTGGTGCCTTGATGGTGGATGCGTTCCGAGAAAGCTGGTGACACTTTGAATGCATCACTTTCAAGGAGAGTTTGGTAGGAAGACCACCATGGTTTAGAGATAAGCCCTATTGGTTTTGGTAACTATCTCTAACTCCTTATTTATATTTACATGCTTTTAGATTATCGATTTTTAGCATGTCATGTTTTAATGATTATTGTGTTAAATGCCATGATTATTAGACTTGTGATATACATATGTAGTATTTGAGATACACCCATGTTTGTATAGACTTATATTTTTGTTTCTCACTTTAATTTAACTATTGTGTATATCCTAATCTAAAACATGTGCATTTAGCCTAATGATCATATTGGTTCATGTTTATGATGTTTGTACTTCATGTTTTGTTTACTTGTTTAGATGTAGTTTTCATTAAAACTTGTGTATATACTTGTACTAATGAGCCACGATTGATTCTTATATGTTTGTGCTTAAATTGCTCATTTATATCCATTAGATGTACTAGTATAGCCTAGTTTTTATGATTAGTGCATTTTAACTTATATTCCCTATTTTTGGATATTTTTTATAATAATGTGTTTAGTTTCATGTATATGGTAAATTTTTATTTAAAACTTTTAGATATACATGTATACCCTTGAGTCACTTACTTTTCATACAAATTCTATTATGGACTTATTTGTGTTTGGATATGTATGTATACTCTAGTTTGTACAAAACATACATATACCTTGAAGTTTGTATTATTTTGATGAACATAATATTTTCATGTTTTTCATATTTTATTCTTTACTTGAAGTACTTCGTACTAGTTTACAAGATTTTCATTAAACTAGTTCATATTCTTTAAATTGGTAGAGTTTTCAAACATATTAAAATATTTTCAAATCTTATTTTTGAAAACCCCTACTGTTAAAGGATGGATGGATAGGCGATCATACCTTGTATGCTCTTAATTGAAAATCTTTTTAACATGTGCATGAAAGGGCGGTGGTATGAGCTATATACTTGATTCTCATTATATTTTCAATTGTTATCACAATTGATATTTTTTTATGCTCATATTTGTGTTTTTCTATATATGTATGCTTTAAATTTCAAATAGTATCAATTTCGATTGGTATTTACATTTTTCATAGATATATATAGTTTGGTTGTGCTTACAATATCTTTATATCTTAAAGAGCAGATTATGTTTATGCTAAGCTTGGTTTAGTCCTTAATGTCAATTATTTTTCAATTGATATATTGTACAAGCTTATGCGTCATTTTATTGGTATTTCATAAAGGGGGAGAAAATTCGTGCTTTATCTTTCAATCAGTTTTTATTTTCAATTGGTATCTTACTCCCATTCTTTATGATGAAAAATGCTTTATTTAGTCTATGCTAACATTTTCAATCTTGGTATCAATAATCTTAATTGGCATTATTCTCAAATTGGTATCTATATTGAAATTAGTTGTGTTTACCTAAAAATTGGTTTTTACTTTCAATTGGTATCAAAATTATAAAATATTTATAATTGGTATCAATATCAAGTTTTACAATATATATATTTCAATTGGTATCATAAATGTACAATGTTTCATTTTCTATTGGTATTAAAAATTTACAAGATATTTTCAATTGGTATCTTTTGGTATCTTAAAAATTTTGTTTATTTTCAATTGCTACTATAAATTGGTATCATAATGTTATGATATGTATTGCTTATATGCAAGGGAAGCTTAACATCTTCTCTATATATAGATTTATGTTGAGTGTATTCATATTGAGGAGCTTGACCTCTCTTTAGTATGTAATACACGTGTGTAGAGGAAGCTTCACATCTCCTTTTATATATTGTATATTTTTCTTTATGTGGTTAGGGTTTAGTCATCTCTTTTCATATAAATGCATATATGTAGGGGGAGTTAACTTTATGTCTCTCCTCTTCATGAATGTACATCACATATATATAACTTTATTGTTTGATTTGACAAAAAGAAGGAGAAATTTTTTTTAAGAGTTTATTTATGCCCCTTTGTTGATGATTTGACGAAAAGGGGGAGAGGAATTTTGTAGTTTTATATATGCATGATTATTTCACTTCATTATTTTATACAAAAAAGGAGAAGAAGAATTTTAAGAATTTATATATGTATGTTTATTTTTCAATTGGTATCAGAGCACATATGTTTTGTTTATGCAAAAGGGGAGAAATATCTATGTTTATTTCCTCATTTATGCATATATATGTTGTTTGGTTTATGCAGATCATTGAATATCTTTATTGTTTATTGCTATGTATGAGTTAAGGGGGAGCTTCTATGAAGCTTAACTTTAATTCATGCATATATAATTCTATGAGTTTTGTCATCATTAAAAGGGGGAGATTATTGGCCCAAAGGCTCATCACTCTAGTTTTGATGATGATTAACTCATGTAGTTATAATTTACTAATAATCTTGTGTTTAAATAGTTTCAGTGATTGACCAAGATATTAGTAGGTGTTTGGCTTCAACAAAGAAGTTTTGGAACTTTCACATGTAGATTTAAGGGTTCGAGCGTGAATATTGCATCTAGCACTCGGTTGGAGTCAAACTCGTTGGATCGCGTTTGGATCGAGCCGGCTTGGAGAAGGAGCTCTATAAGAAGATCTCGATTTGTTTAGTATAGTTTGTTTAGATTAGATAGTTTTGATATGCTCAAGTTCACATACACACACAAGTTTAAATGTTTGGTTTTGGTTTAACCGGTTTTAGATTTCATATCAAAAATATAGATATATATCTTATATGTATATTAGATTCTATCCATATACAATATGCTTCTAAGTTATTTCATTATCATGTTTTTGTATTTGCATAAATTTTGGAGAAAACGATTTTTAATTTAAAAAATTCAAGTTTGAAAAATAAAGATTTTGTATTTAAGTTAAATTTCAAAAAATGGTTCAAATTGTTTAGAATATGTGTTGATTTTTGATCACACATGTTTAGTATTCAAAGATCCTATAAAAATTTATTTTTATGGAATTTATGTGATTTTATGGGATTTAATTGATATTAAAAAGACAAGTTTTTCAATCTTCAAATCTCAGCCTGACTGCACTGGCGGTCGACCGGCCCAGTGGTCGGTCGACCGGCACAGTCGATCGATGTGCACGAGACGTGCACAAAGGCCAACCTATTTGCCCTACTCTCGGGTGGGGGTCGGTCAACCAGGCGGTCGACCGTTGGCTTTGGCCCGATCGAACGGGCGGTCAACCGGAGGCACAACGATCATAAAAATGACCGTTAGCCGATCGACCGGGCGGTCGACCGGAAGGGCATTTCTCCCCTTTCCTGGCTGCCAATGGGCAGATTTTTGAGAGGATATATATATGCATTTAACAAGATTTGAGAAGAGAAAAATTTCTATCTTTCAAGTGTTTTTCAGCAAGAGTTTTTATGGTTAAAAGATTTATTTTTATTTGTTTTTAATGTGTTGGAAAATTCAAAGAAAAGAGAGTCTTTTGGGAATTGGTTTTTGATTTTGATTTCAATATCTATTTGGAGATTTTCCTAAGTGTTTTTCTTTGTTCCAAACACTATATTTTCTCACACTTGAGCTATCTATCTGTCCGATCTATTAGGATCTTGTTTTTAGTGAGAAAATTGGTTTGTGGTTTAGTGAGACCACCAAGAGTTGAAAACCTTCTTTTATTTGGGTTTGTTGTTATCCCTTTTGTGTAGAAGTGATTGTGGAGGTTGTGTTTTGATTGGTTGGTATCTCTAAGTGTAGAGGTGATTGTTGGAGTGTTGGCTAATTGCCTTATCCCTCTAAGTGTAGAGATGATTTAGGTTGATGTTTGGCTAAGTGCCCATCCCTCTTAGTGTAGAGGTGATTTGTGTTGTGTCTTGCCTCTTGCGTAGAGGTTGTTGTTTGAGAGAGAAGTTGTGTACTCCAAATTTGTATTACCTAAATCCTCAGTGGAGTTTCCCTGTTTAGGAAGTCCTGTGTGGACGATTTAGTGAAAATTCTTCTTTGTGAAGGAGGGGACGTAGAGTAGTGACTAGAACCTTGAAACATATCTTTGTGTTTGCGATTGATCCACTATCTCTAACTCTCTCTCTTTTGTATTTTACATTGCATCATATTGTTCATATCTTATATGCTTGATACTGTTTGTGTGCTATACTTGTGTTGACTCAAGAGAGCTTCAAGTAGCATCTCAACTCTTATTTAAAAGGAGTCTAGAGGAGTTAGTCCAGAGCCCTTCACCGGAAATTCGACTACACTCTTTGGTTACACTAAGTGTGTTACAATTTAGTTTTTAATTCCTCATCATTTATTATTAGATTAGCCGTACACTTATTCACCCCCCTCTAGGTGTACTTACAAGATGTCTATTTATCTTAAAGCCCTTGGTACACTTGTTTATCTTGCTACTACTAAAAAATTATATATTGTAAATGGTAATTATCTTGAGGCTAATACAAAAGCTATTCATGCTTTAAAGCAAACCGTAAAAGATGATTATTTAATTTTGATTCAGCTTTTGTAATATGGAATACTTTGATTTGTCTTAATGAATGAATGCCAAATGACAAGGAGAGAGATTCAGATGAAGGTAGTGACACTTCCAACATGTGTTATATGATCCAAGGGGATGAGACCCCTTGAGATAAACTCTGATTCTGAGATTGATGAAGATGATAAGATGTCTTATGATGAGCTTGCAATGTTTTATTAAAAACTTACTGAAAGATATGATGTTTTAAAAGTTGAAAACAAATTTTTGAAGAAAGAAAATATGTCTTTATTAAATGAAATGATTTTTTAAAAAAAATCAAGTTTCCAATGAAAATATTTTTCAGAATTAAGTATTGTTTTGAAAGAAAATGAATTTATGAAAAGGAGAATATTTCCTTATCTTTAAAATTGACTGTTATTTTTGAAGGGAACAATTTTTTGAAAAACCAAGTTGATACTATTTCTAGAGAAAATGAAATTACTTTGAAAGAAATGAATGTTTTATCTATTTCCTTTGAAAATTTTAAAAAAGATTTTGATTCCCATGTTTATTATGTTTTCATGCTAATATTGTTGTATCCTCTTCTATTGACAAGAATGAAATTCATGTAATGAAAAATATAACGGATTATTTGAGCCCAACTTTGAGCAATTATGCCATTAACATGATAGATTGGAATATCTGTTTCACAAGAAATATGTTTCACATATGTATGCGCATCCTTCATGGCAAATACTACATGCATATCATGCTCACACTCATATGTATGTTAGAGTGTACTCTTGAACACATTTTAACTGCAAAGGCCATCTTATAAAATTTTATTATGATAGAATAAATATTTTCAATGCTAATGTTTGGGTTCGAAAAGGTACTAACTCTTAAGGACCCAAAAAGATTTGGGTACCAAAGACCACACCAGTTATTTTTTATACAAGTGTGAGCTCTCAGAAGGTGTGAGGGGATTGGTGTCTTATTGATAGATGCAGTTGGACTTGATAAACAAACCAATAGATGCATCATTATCAAAGAGTTTAAGTGGGAGGGCTACCTTGTTTTGGAAAAATAGAGATTGGTCTATCGGTGTTGGTAACTATCTCTATTTTCTATCTTTTATTTATGCTTTAAACTGGATCATTAGCATATCATAGTTTGCATGTTCTGTTTATGTGTTTAGATGCAATTTTTTGTTAAAACTTGTGATAAACTTATATAGTTTTTGAGATAATCTATTGATTTTGTGCCAAATTAGATTTATATCCTTTGTGCACTCAATTCTTGTTTAGCTATGTGTGTATATCCTAGTTTTGATAATTTTTGCAATTATATTTATACTCTCTTCTAAATGCAGTTTTGAGTCATTTTTACATTTAGTATTTTAAAACTATTTTCAAATACTTATTTTTTAAAAATGGCACCCTTGGTAGGATTTGGTTGGGTGATCGTACCATGTACATACCTAAATGACTATCCTCTGACATGTGCATGTAAGTAGGTAATTTTTAATGAGTTATATCATAATTGTCATGATATTTAATTTTTGTATACTCATTCTTTTTTATCTATATATGTATGCTCTAAATTGTGAATGATATCAATTGGCATATATATATATATATATATATATATATATATATATATATATATATATATATATATATATATATATATATATATATATGATCCATTGTGCATATTTAACAATGTTCGTATATATTTTTTATAGCACAATTGATTTAATGCTAAGCTCATATTCTTTTCAAATTGGTATCATAAATTGGTATTATTTCTTAAGCTTGTGCATTGGTTTTGTGATTATCTCAAAAGAGGGAGAAATTCCTTGTTTTATATTTCTATTGGTATCTTTATCTTTCTTGAGAAAAATATTTTCTTTTAGCAAATGTTCATATTTTCAATTGGTATCAATTATTACAATTGGTATCTATATTTTAAATTGTTTTACTAATTAGTATCCATATTTATCCATTTGATTTCAATTGATAATCTTTTAATTGGTATCATGCTACATTTTTAATTAACATCCTTTGCATGATTTTCAATTGATTCTCATTAGTATTCATTTATTTAAAATTTACAATTGATATTTATATTTATTTTTCAAATTGATGTATCTATGTTTATTTTCAATTGATTTATAAAAAAATTTCAATTGGTATGTATTGCTTATATGCAAGGAGAGTTAACTTAACGTCTTTCTATATGTAAATTTATGACGAGTGTATTGTATAAAGAAGAGTTTGATCTCTCTTCTCTATATCATACACGTGTGTAGAGAGAGCTTAATATCTCTGCCTATACATTGTATAGTATGCTCATATGGGTTAGGGTCTCGTCATCCCTCCACTACGTAATGTATGTATGCAGAAGGAGTTAACTTAACGTCTCTCTTCTTTATAGATTTATATCGCATATAAATTTACTATGCTTTGTTTACCCCTTTATTGATGAATTGAAAAAAAGATGGGGAGAATTTATAGAGTTTTTATATGCATGTTACGTTTTATGTTTATGCATATGTGTAAGATATGAATGATATGATGTATTGTTTATGAGTTTCATTAAATATATTATTGTTTATTTGCTATGCATGAGTTAAGGGGGATCTTTTAAAAATTTCATTAATCCATGCATATATAACTCCATGAGTTTTGTTTGAAAGTCCACCCAGATGGGGGTGAATAGGTGTATGGCTAATCTAATGACAAATAACACAGAATTAAAAACTAGTTGCAACACACTTAGTTAACCAAGGAGTGTAGCCGAATTCTCGGTGAAGGGCTCTGAACTATCTCCTCTAAATTCCTCTAAATAAGAGTTGAGGTGCTATATGAAGCTCTCTTGGTTTAACACAAGTATGGCACACACAAAAAACTAAGCATATATGAATGATATGACACTATGAATCAATGCAAGGTAAATAAGAGAGAGTTAAAGATAGTGGATCAAACATAAACACAAGGATATGTTTTGAGGTTCGAGCACCCAACTCTACGTCCCCGCCTTCACACAGAAGGATTTTCACTATAGCGTCTACACCGAACTTTTCACACAGGGAAGCTCCACTGAGGATTTGGACAAATACAACTTGGGAGTACTCAACTCCTCTCTCAACAAATACAACCTCTCACTAGAGGTAAGGCACAACACAAATCACCTCTACACTTAGAGGGATGGACACTTAGCCAAACAACAATCAACCTCTCACTAGAGGGATAAGGCACAAAGCCACAACTACACCTCTTCACTAAGAGGGAACACAACTTTCACAATCACCTCTCACTAGAGGGATATCAATAAAATCACCTTTCACTAGAGGGATATCACAAAGTATGGATGGTTTACAACTCTTAGTGGTATCAATAACAACAAATCAATTTTCCCACAAAATAGATCCTAATAGATAGGATAGATATGATAGCTCAAGTGTGAGAAAAACAAAGAGTTTGAAAATCAAAAATCACAAAGAAAAACTTTTGGGGAAACTTTTAGAATAGCTATAGAAAAGAAGATCAAAAATCAATCCCAAAGACTTCTCTTTTCTTTGATTTTTTCAACCCTTTAAAACAAATGAAGATCAAATATTTTGGCACAAAAACTCTTTTAAAAACTTGCTGAACGATAGAAAATTTAGCTCTTAAAATTCTTAGTGAAATCTGCCAAAGATGGGGTATTTATAACTCACAAATAATTCTGCTCGTTGGCAGCAGGAAAGGACATTTTTGCCCTTCCGATTGACCGGCTAACGATCATTTTTATGATCGTTGTGCCACCAGTTGACCACCCGGTCGACCGGGCCTGGAACCAGAGAGCAACGGCTTTCTAGCCGGTCGATCGGAACTGGATACAGAGAGCAGACTCTCTGTCGGTCGACCAGGGCCATTTCTAGAGAGTAGAGATCTCTGGACAGTCGACCGCCCGGTCGACCGGCCTACCAACCCATGGCTGCGTGCACGTCGTACCGGACCGGTTAACAGACTTCTGCTTCAGTCGACCGGACAGCCAGGTCCAACTTTTTAGGGATTGAAAACTTGTCTTTTTATTATCAAATAAATCACATAAAATCACATAAATTTCACAAAAATCAGTTCTTATTATATCTTTGAAATACAAATATGTTTGACTAAAATTCAACACATATTATAAACAATATGAACCATTTATGTGTTCTTGAAATTTTGCCTTAAAAGTAAAAACCGTATTTTTCAAAACTTGAATTTTGAAATGGAAAATCGTTTTCTCAAAAACTTATGTAAATTAAAAAACATGATATTGAAATAACTTTGAAACATATTGTATATGGATAAAATTCAATATACATGAAAAGATATCTATCTATGTTTTTGACAAGAATTCCGAAGCTGGTTAAACCGAATACCAAAAACCAATAAACTTAAAACATGTGTGTGTATTGTGAACTTGACCATACCAATACTATCTAATCTTTACCTATGATCTAAACAAGACTATACTAAACAAATCGAGGTCTTCTTGTAGAACTCCGTCTCCAAGTTGACTCGATCCAAACACGATCCAACGAGCTTGACTCCAACCGAATACTAGATGCGATCTTGACGCTTGAGCTCTTGAATCAACATGTGAAAGCTTCAAAATACCTTTGTTGAAGCTAATCACCTACTAATAACTTGATTAAATATCTGAAACTCAATATCACAAGATTATTAGTAAACTATAACTATATGAGTTAATCATCATCAAAACTAGAGTGAAGGGCCTGTAGGCCAACAATCTCCCCCTTTTTGATAATGATAAACTCATGGAATTATATATGCATGGATTAAAGTTAAGCTTCATAGAAGCTCCCCCTTAACTCATACTTAGCAATAAACCATAAAGATATGCAATGAATGCTCAACATAAACATGCATAGACATGCATAATAACATATATGCATAACATGCATATAAGAAAACAAATGCTCTTTATACCAATTGTAAAACATGCTATATAAATGTTCTTATACCCATTGTAAAAACAATGAAGTAAACATGCTCTTGATATCAATTGTAAAAGTAAACATAAAGTAAACATGCATATAAATAACATGCATATAAACTCCAAATATATCTCTCCACCTTTTTGTCAATTCATTAACAAAGGGGTGAAAAATAAACTCAAAAGAAATTTTCTTCTTTTTGTCAAAACAAATAGGTAAGTCAAATTATGATACCAATAAAAAATGAGATAATGTATGTTATTGATAGCAATTGAAACAAATATATGTTGTAAATCGTGATACCAATAGTAAATATTAGTACCAATTGAAAATACTTTGTAATTTTGATACCAATTTGAGAGAATATATATATATATATATATATATATATATATATATATATATATATATATATATATATATATATATATATATATATACATACGTATGTGTATATATACATACGTATGTATGTGTATATATACATACGTATACATATACATACGTATGTATACATATACATACGTATACATACGTATATATACATACACATATATGTAGATGTATATATATATACACACATATGTAGATGTGTATATATATACACACATATACACATATATGTATATTATACACATATATACACATATATGTATATATATACACACATATATACACTATATGTATGTATGTATACACACACACACACACAGATATATATATATATATATATATATATATATATATATATATATATATATATATATATATATATATATATGAGTATTGATACCAATTGAAAGTAAAAATCAATTTTTTTTTTTGGTAAACACAACTTATTTCAATATGGATACCAATATAAAATGAAGCATGATACCATTGAAAAATATAAACCAATCTTTTTGGTTAAACACTAAAATCATTTTACAATAAAGATACCAATAGAAAATAATATCAATTTAATAATTTTGATACCAATATTGAAAATGAAACATATATTAATTGAAAATAATTCAGACTTTTGATACCAATTGAAAATATTTTTCATTAGAAGCGTAGGAAACCAATTGAAAACTAAGATTTCAATTTCATTTTTCAAAATAAAGAGTGGGAGTAAGATACCAATTGTAAACAAAGCCGATTGAAAAGTAAAACATGAGTTTTCTCCCCCTTTATGAAATTGTTGAAAATGATGCATAAGCTTGTATAAGATATCAATTGAAAAATAATTGTCATTAAAGACTAAATCAATCTTAGCATAACAAAATTTGTGCTCTAAGATATAAAGATATAGTAAGCACAATCAAAACACACACACACACACACATAATCAAAACACACACACACCACACACACACACACACAACACACACACACACATGCATGAAAAATGTAAATACCAATCTAAATTGATACTACTTAAAATTGAAGCATACATATATAGAAACAAATATGAGTATACAAAATAAATGTCAATTGTGATACCAATTGAAAACTTAATGAGAGTCAAGTGCATAACTCATAAAGACCTCCCTATCCTGCACATGTTTAAATAGATTTTCAATTTGAGCATACAAGGCATGATCACCCATCCAGCCACCCATAGAAAAGTAAAGGTTTTCAAAATAAGTTTGAAAATAAGTTTAGCATATTTGAAAACTCTACCAAAATGAAAAATATGAACTATTTAAAATAGTTTGAAATAATTAGTGATAGATTCTTCAAAACATGAAACCAAGTCATACAATTCATGAAGCATGCATTCAACACAAAATTGACACTCAAGATATAGAAAGCTCAACAAAGTACTCATAAAGCAATATAATGAGTAAACATAATTAAAATGAGTGTACAAGAGTCATGTGAAAAGCATAATCATGAATGTAGGTAATGAAGCTCATATGAAGCTCCTTAAAACAAATGAAAATCTAGTTTTCATCAAAATAATACTAACTCTAAGGCATACGTATGTTTAGTCTAAACTAGAAGTATACATACATATTCAAACACAATTGAGTCCATAAAGAAATTTTGCATAATGACTCAAGGTTATACATGTATATCCAATAGTTTTGACAAAATTAACATATACATAAAGTTAAATATATCATCATGAAAAACATGTCCAAAATAAGGAATACAAGTTGAAATGCATGAATCATCAAAATTAGGCTATACTAGTACATCTAATAAGTACAAATGAGTAATCAAGTACAAACATATAATAATATATTTGTGGCTCACTAGTTGTACAAGTATATACACAAGTTTTAATGAAAGGTTACATTTAAACATGTAATCAAAATATGAAAAATAAAATGAAATATAAACCAATATGATCATTAAGTAAATGCACATGTCTTAGACTAGAATATACAACATAGCTAAACTAAAGTGAGAACACAAAAATATAAATCCATATAAACATGGGTGTATCTCAATTACTAGTCATGTATGTCACAAGTCTAATCATCATGGTATTTAAAGTAATAATCATGAAAACATGACATGATAAAAAATCAATAATATAAAAGCATGTAAATATAAATGGGAGTTAGAGATCGTTACCAAAATCATAAGGCAAACTCTAGGCTTCAAACCATGGTGGTCCTCCCACCAAACTCCCCTTGAAAGTGATGTATCCCAAATAGTCACCGTTTAGCTCGGAATGCATCCACCTCAAGGCACTAATACCCTCACGTTAAGTGAGAGCCCACACCTACATCAAATAAAATAGGAGTGACTTTTGGTACCCATACTTTTTTGGGTTCCATGGGGATTAGCTCATTTCCTAACCCAAACAAATCTATTTGCAAAATTTGAATCATTTATTCTATCAAAGCAAAATTTTACAAGGTGGCCCTTACGTCAACATTGTGTATAAATGTACACATGAGCATACATTGTGTTATGTGTATGAACATGGGAAGCATTTGTATGCCATGTATGGTGTGCATGCATAGGTGGAACATGTTTCTTGTGAAACATGAATTCCAAACGTGTGTGGTTCAAAGCACATTAGCTCAAAATAGAGCCTAAACTGTCAACATTCTTCTTCTTCAATGTTAGAAGAAGAGGTGGTGCATGCATTGAAAATAATAGAATGTGAAGCTACACTAGCATGACAAACATGTGAGTCAATATCATTTTTCAAAGAGATATTTTTCTTTAAAACTAAATCCAATTCTTTTGAAATAGAAGCAATTTTATTTTTAAAAATATCATTTTCTTTTAAAGTAAAATCAAGTTTTGAAGATAAGATCTTATTTTTCTTCAAAACATCATTGCATTCATTTTTATTTTTCAAAATTTTGTTTTCATTAAGTGCAAGTTCAAGTTGGGATTTCAATGAGTCACGTTCATTTGAAATCTCAACCTTCTCTTGTAAAGCAACATCAAGTTTAGGAGACAAATTTTTATTTTCTTCTTTTAAAGCATAACTTTTCTTTTTTAAAAGTTTATATTTTTCTAACAATTTTTCACAAACAATGGATAGTTCTTCATTTAAAGCATCGACATCAACTAAATCATCACCGGAAGAACTAGTACAATCATCTAGTTGTGTTTTTGAGTTTACCTTAAGGGAGTAATTCTCTTGGATCATGTAGTAAGCTTGTTCGGATTCATCCTCACTAGATTCTTTCTCCACAATGTTTGGCGTTTGAAGCTCGGGAGAGGTCAAAATTTCATACTGCGAAAGTGAAATCACAATGAGAAAGCATACATAAATATTCTTTGCTTAATGTGCTCCTAAGTGCCTCAAGGTCTTGTGCATTTGCCTCTAATGCTTGCTATTACTAAGATAGGATTTCTTGGTAGCGACAAGGAAAACATGTAATCCTAGGGTTTTTAGGTACATGGACATCCTAACATTCCAAACAACAAAGTTGAAAGTATCATACATGGGAGGGGTCATGAAGTCTATGAGTGAGTGTAAACAAATAGTGTGCAAATGTAAATACTAGATTAGCAACCAAGATCTCACTCCTAGGTGGGTAAAGTTAATATTAGAAGCGTAAGCTCTGATACCAATTGAAAGTATACCTAGAGGAGGGTAAATAGGTGTATGGCTAATCTAATGACAAATAATGTGAAATTAAAACTAATTGTAACACACTTGTGTAACCAAAGAGTGTAGCCAAATTCCGGTGAAGGGCTTTAGACTATCTCCTCTAAATTCCTCTAAATAAGAGTTGAGGTGCTATATGAAGCTCTCTTGGTTTAACACAAGTATGGTAAACAAACAAACCAAGCATATATGAATGATATGACACTATGAATCAATGCAAGGTAAATAAGAGAGAGTTAGAGATAGTAGATCAAACGCAAACACAAGGATATGTTTCGAGGTTCGAGCACCCAGCTCTACGTCCCCGCCTTCACACAGAAGGTTTCCACTATAACGTCCACACAGGACTTCTCACACAGGGAACCTCCACTGAGGATTTGGGCAAATATAACTTGGGAGTGCTCAACTTCTCTCTCAATAAATACAACCTCTCACTAGAGGCAAGACACAACACAAATTACCTCTACACTTAGAGGGATGGGCACTTAGCCAAACAACAATCAACCTCTCACTAGAGGGATAAGGTACAAAGCCACAACTCCACCTTTTCACTAAGAGGGAACACAACTTTCACAATCATCTCTCACTAGAGGGTATCGACACAATCACCTCTCACTATAGGGATATCACAAAGTATGAAAGGTTTACAACTCTTGGTGGTGTCAACAACCGCAAACCAATTTTCCCATAAAATAGATCCTAATTGATAGGATAGATATGATAGCTCAAGCGTGAGAAAAACAAAGAGTTTGAAAATTAAAATCACAAAGAAAAACTCTTGGGAAACTTCTAGAATAGCTATAGAAATGAAGATAAAAACCAATCCCAAAGACTTCTCTTTTTTTTTTATTTTTCCACCCTTTAAAACAAATAAAGATCAAATCTTTTGGCAGAAAAACTCTTTTAAAAACTTACTGAAAGATAGAAAATTTAGCTCTTAAAATTCTTAGTGAAATCAGCCAAGGAATGGGGTATTATAACCCATAAACAATTCTGCCCGTTGCAGCAGGAAAGGGCATTTTTGCCCTTCCGGTCGACCGGCGGTCGATCGATCAACGGTCATTTTTATGACCGTTATGCCACCAGTCGACCGTCCGATCAACCGGGCCTAGAACCAGAGAGCAGACTCTCTGTCGGTCAATCGCCCGGTCGACCGGGGCCATTTCTAGAGAGCAGAGCTCTCTGGACGGACCGGCCCACCAGCCCATGGCTGCGTGCACGTCTGTGCACATCGGTCGACCGACTTCTGCCTCGGTCGACCGGTCCAGTCGACCGACAAACAGCCGGGTCCAACTTTTTAGGGATTGAAAACTTGTCTTCTTATTATCAAATAAATCTCATAAAATTATATAAATTTCACAAAAATCAGTTCTTATTATATCTTTGAAATACAAATACCTGTGACTAAAATTCAACACATATTATAAACAATATGAACAATTTTATGTTCTTAAAATTTTGCCTTAAACTAAAAATCGTATTTTTCAAAACTTGAATTTTTGAAATGGAAACCGTTTTCTCCAAAACTCATGTAAATTAAAAAACATGATATTGAAATAAATTTGAAGCATATTGTATATGGATAGAATTCAGTATACATGAAAAGATATCTATCTATGTTTTTGACAAGAATTCCGAAGCAGGTTAAACCGAAAACCAAAAACCAATAAACTTAAAACATGTGTGTGTATTGTGAACTTGAGCATACCAATACTATCTAATCTTTACATATGATCTAAACAAGACTATACTAAACAAACTGAGGTCTTCTTGTAGAATTTCGTCTCTAAGTTGACTCGATCCAAACACGATCCAACGAGCTTGACTTCAATCGAGTACTAGATGCGATCTTGACGCTTGAGCTCATGAATCAACATATGAAAGCTTCAAAACACCTTTATTGAAGCTAATCACCTACTAATAACTTGATCAAATATCTGAAACTCAGTATCACAAGATTATTCGTAACTATAACTACATGAGCTAATCATCATCAAAACTAGAGTGAAGGGCCTCTGGGCCAACATTGTCATCATAAAAAATGGGGAGATTGTTAGCCCAAAGGTCCATCACTCTCGTTTTGATGATGATTAACTCATCTCGTTATAACACTAATAATCTTGTGTTATTTAACTTTCATATATTCAATCAAGACCTTAATTGGTGTTTAGTTTCAGCAAAAGAATCGAAGTCAAGTTTTGAGGTAACACATGGTGATTCAAGAGCTCAAGTATAATAAACACATCAAGTACTTAAGAAGGAGTCTAACCCGAAGAATCAGTTTAGATCAAGTCAGGATAAAGAAAAAGATTTTCAAGAAGACTTAAGTTTAGAGTTTGTAAGTTTAGAATTTATGTTAAAATATAGATTAGTTTTGATAGCTCAAGCTTACACAAACATGCAAAAGTTTGATGTTGATTTTTAAAGTATAAAAGATTTGGTTTTTGGTTTAACCTGTATTTGGTTTCATGAATAGATTTCATATAAAACAAGTTCACATTGGTTTATATGTGCATTAAATTTCATTCATGCACACTGGTGCATCTATTTATTTAATAAACTTATTTTGATGAGTTGATTTCTTAAGTTTAAGTTTCTTTTATAACAAAGTTATTTTTTCTTTAAAAAATTGATAAAATAAAATAAATTGATAAAAATAAGTTTATATCATTTTATATGTGTATTAGATTCTATCCATATACATTGGACTTCAATTGAGTTTCAATAACTTGTTTTTGTATTTATACAAGTTTATGGAAAAAACTAGATTTCCATTTAAAAGTTTAGATTTTGAAAAATACGGTTTCATTTTTAAGATTGAAATTATTTATCCCAAAAATAAGTTCACATGTTTGTATATGTGTTATTTTGTTATCATATATATTTGTACTCTAATGTATTTACATGAACTTATTTTTGTAGAATTTATTAAGATCTAATTGGATTTAAAAAATATTTAAAATAACAAAATATAGTTTTGGGGTTGAGCCCAATTGACTGCCCAATTGACCAAAAGTGAACATGTCTAAGGGTTATGCATGTCAGTCAACCGATTAGTCGACCGTTAGGGACTAGTGCTATCTGTTTTATTCCAATCGATCAGTCGGTCGACTGCTAAAAAGCTTTACTCTCTGGATGTTGGGTGCAATTGATCACCTCGTCGATTGGCAACCCCAACAGTCATATTTTTGACCATGGATGGTCGATCGACAAGCCTATCTGGCATGAAATTTGACCCTAACAACTAGTTTTTCTTGGGGATATATTTTGGGATCTTTGGCTTTGGTTTTTGCAAGAGTTTATCTACAAGTTTTGCAAGTGCTTTGTTACCTACTTGCAACAGAGTTTTCAATAGTTTTTAGGCTTCAAATCTATATCTTTATCGTTTTGATTTCAAGTACTTCAAAGTTTTGGAAAATTAAAAAAATAAGTTTTTGGGAAATACAAGTTTTGCTTTTCAAGTTTCTTTATATTCAAAGAAGTTTTCCTAATTGTTTTCTAAAAAACTACATTTTAAATATTTTGTTTTCTCACAAGCTTTAGCTTTCATCTCCAAATCTATCCTTTAGGATCTTGTATTATAAGATTTCTCGTTTGTGATTTTTGTGATCACTAAGTGTCGTAAACTATTTTCATTGCTTTGTGCTACATTTTTGTGCAGAGGTGTATTTGGCTTTATGCCCACCTCTTATATAGTGATTCAATAGCTTTGTGCCCTCTTTTCGTATAGGGGATTGTTTTTTCTTTGGAGTTTCTTTGTGGAGATCATTTTAGACGAAGGTGAGGACGTAGAGGTTGGTACTCAAATCTCGAAACGTATCCTTGTGTTTCCATTTGGCTATCTTTCAACTCTACTTTCATTTATATCTTGCATTACTCTTATTGATCATTTATATACATGCTTGATATTGTTTATATGTGTTGTGGGTAATTTTCTAAAGAATTAATTCACGCACCAAATTATGATGAAGGATTAAATAAATCTCAGAGAAGGAAACACAAACACAATGAATTAAGTGGAAACCTGAATGGGAGAAAATCACGAAAGGAGAAAGAAAAATCCACTATAACAATGGCGATTACAGTGGCATTCTCTGGTCTGTTAGGGTTTCTTAGATCAAACCCTTTCTACATTGGAAGGGCTCTCCCATTTATACAAGTCTTGTCTGTTGGATAAGATTGTGGATATAATCATGTTTAAATACTTGACCACTTATCATGGAGGCGGTTGAAGCTAAACATCAATTTTGAACCAGTCGGGTGAGAGTCCAGCTTTACCTAGTAGTCTTCATCCAGTTATAGGCATGGTTGATCTGTTCCCTGGCTACAACTATTGAGTTCAAATGAAGATTTGGCATATAGAAAGGGATACTTGTAACTATTTTTACCCTTTCTTCTAACCACCAGAACTGCTTGGAATTTGAGTTGAGTAAGGACTCGCCTAAAAGTTCTGGAAGTGGCCATATGTCACTCTCCTATTTGGTGCCGGATGGACACATGGCTTGATCTTGAAGAGGCTGAAAGCTGATCACTACAGATGCCCTCTGTTTTCCTCTTTTCGAAGGAGGTTAAGAGTATTCCCTCAGGAACTGTGAATTCTCGAAAACTCTTAGAGATAAAGAGGGCAGAGATGGTGTAGGGAACTCTATGCCTGGACTCGGGTCAATTTGTTGCCGCTTCAGCTCTTGCCTCGTAGTGGCATGCGTGGCTAAACAGGCTAGCAGAGCCTTCAATGCGCATCCTATCCATAGTCACGCTAGTCAATTAACTACTCCTTTTCGAGGAGTTGAGATGTTCAAGGATGGTGTGGTGTATCCGGAGTGTCAGTTTGAATCGGACCCATTGTGAAACATGTAGGCTATCTAAACGGTTAGCTTTTGGACTTCTTCTGCTTCTATAAATAGGGAGAAACTTTTCAGGAGAGATCTGAGCTATTTCTTGAAAGTTCCTTGCTGCTAAAATCTTTCATCGTTCTGCGAGTGATAATTCTCCTTTCTTCTTCATTCGGTGGAGGAAGGAGAGGTAGAGGATAGCGATGGTTATCGCGCTCCTAATGCATAGGAGTTCGTTTGTCAAGGAGTATCAACTTTCATGATGGGCTCATCAAGGAGTTTTGGCTCTCTTAATGAGGCCCAGCTACTTAGAGGGACAGGGAATGCTCCAGCTTTTGCTTGGTCTGCAAGTCTAGACTCTTACCCGAGCAGACTAGGTAGGGTTGGGACCTGACCCTCTTTTCTTTCCTTGCAGCGAACATAGAGCAGGAAGCATAAGGGAATTTGATGTCAGTTTCGGTCTCTGAGGGCGGCCATCTGTACTCTTATGAGGTGTCACTGCCTTGTCGGCCACCGCTACCAAGTTATGATTTAGGCCTTGATATCCTTCTCATCTTGCAGGATTCAGTCTTCGGTTTGAGGCGAGATCTCCCTGCTAGTGTCTTCTAGAGAGTTCTTAGTTTCATTGCCATCCCAACCATGTTGGATTGTTGTTTATGAGCTGTCTCTAGACATGTTAGGAGTGCAACAGAGGGCATACCTATTTTTTCTCTCAGGAAGAAACATACTTGTAATAGGATTTGTATTATGCTTGTTAGATGTAATCATACTTGTAAGAGGATGGATGTAATCAATAAAACTTTATAATAAAGCAAAGAATTTTTAATGACAATATTGTTTGGATCTTGCCTTGTTCGTTGAGTGTGATTTGCATCCGCTCAGAGAGCTGTTTAGGTTTCTAATTGTTCAGGACAATTTGGAATATAGTTCTCGAATGGGGTTTTGCTCCTCCAAGACCTGTGAATGTTACATAAGCAGGAGAATCCCCAGCTTTGAAGTAGTGTTGTTAGTTTGGCCATTGGGTATGACATGGGGTAGATTGTTGACTTCCTCAGGTGGCCGTCGGGATAGATCCTATTGGTAGGCTAACTCTGAGCATCCGACATAGGAGAGCCTCCTCTCGAGAGGTCCCCATTAGGGCAAGGACCCATGTAGGTTGTGTGTCTGCTCTGGCGGCCAGCAGGGTACATCCCATTATAGGCTGGCCTAGAGCATATGACATGGGAGAGTCTCCATCTTTGAAGAGGTTCTCTGAGGGGTCGTCGTTAGGGTGAAGACCCGTATAGGCTGTGGAATTGCTTAGGCAGCCATCAAAGTATATCTCACTATAGGCTGGCTCTGAGCATTCGGCATGGGTGAGCCTCTGTCTTTCAGGGGGCTCCCCGAGGGGTCGCGATCAGGCCGAGGACCCATGTATGATGTAAGACTGCTCGGGCAGCCATCAGGGGATATCCAATTATAGGCTGGCTTGAGCATCCGGCTGGGGTGAGCCTCCATCTTTCAGGGGGCTCCCCGAGGTGTCGTCATCCAGGTGAAGACCCATATAGGCTGTGGGACCTCTCGGGTAGCCGTTAGGATATATCCAATTATAGTTTAGCTCTGAGCATTTAGAATGGGCGAGCCTTCGTCTTTCAGGAGGCTTCCCGAGGGGTCGTCGTTAGGGTGAAGACCCATATAAGGTGGGAGACTGGTTAGGCGGCCATCAAGGTATATCCTATTATAGACTAGCTTTGAACATCATGTATGAGCAAGCCTCCATCTTTCAGGAGGCTCCCTAAGGAGTTGCCATCATGATGAAGACCCATATAGTCTACGAGACTGCTCAGGCAGCCTTTGGGGTATATTCCATTATAGGTTGGTTCCAAGCATCTAACATGGGGCGAGCCTCTGTCTTTCAAAAAGCTCCCCGAGGGATAGCCATCAGGGTGAAGACCCATATAAGCTGCAAAACTACTGGGCGGCCATCAGAGTATATCCTATTATAGGCTAGCTCTGAGCATTCGGCATGGGCGAGCCAACATCTTTTAGGAGGCTTCCTGAGGGATCACCATCAGGTGAGGACCCATATAGTCTACAAGACTACTTGGGCACCATTAGGGTATATCCCATTATAGGCTGGTTCTGAGCATCCGACATGGAGAACCTCCATCTTTCAGGGGCTCCCCGAGGGGTCACCATCAGGATGAAGACCCATATAGGCTTCGAGACTGCTCAGGCGGCTATCAGGGTATATATTATTATAGGCTGGCTCCAAACATCCAGTATGGACGAGCTTCCATCTTTCAGGAGGCTTCTCGTGGGGTTGCTGTCAGGGTAAAAACCAATATAGGCTACGAGGAGTATGCATGATATGTGGGGCAGGTATTAGGCTTAGTGTAATGCAAATAAGGCAGCAAAAAAAGATCTTTTCATTGATGTTACATGGCTCAAGTGAAAAGAGTTTCATTGCTTTTTAAGTTAGTTCCCATCCTGGTTGGCTAAGGTGTACGACCCCCTGTCTCCCCTAGCAACAACGGTGTAGGGACACTCTTAGTTGGGTCCCAAGTTTCATTGATCCCTCGGTCACATGGTCTGAATCATGCTTTTCAAGACCAGGTCGCTGACTTGAAACTCCTATGAGTTCACCTTCTTGTGGAAGCGGCCCGAATTTTGTGTTGATAGGCCACGATGTGGATTTGGGCCTATTATTGCATTTTCTCCTAGTGATCCAGCATCAAGCAGAGTAGAGCATCATTTTAGTCATGGACCATTCCTTCCACTCTCAGTGTCGGTATGCTGATGTCAACTGAGGTGATCGCCTCTATTCCATATGCTAACATGAAGAAGGTTTCTCCAGTTGGGACACGTTTGGTGGTCATGTAAGCCTAGAGTACTCTGGAGAGTTTCTTTGCCCACTTACCTTTAGCTTTATCTACACTTTTGCACATGTTATCGAGGATTGTATGGTTGCTGATTTCTGCATGTCCATTGCTTTGAAGATTAAGGTGAGGAGAATCGATGGGTTATTTTGTATTTGGCGCAAAAGTTGGCTACTTATGTGCTGGCGAATTTTGTTCCGTTGTTAAAGGTGATAGTGTGGGAGAGTCCGAAGTTGCACACTATGTTCTGTCAGAGAAACTTGACAATCTGCTACTCGTTGACTTTGGAGAGTGGTACTGCCTTAACCCATTTGGTGAAATAGTCTATGGTGCCAGCAGGAATCACAGCTGAGACTGTGCTCGGGGGAGTGGTCCAACCACAAACAGCCCACGTGTCATGAAGGATCAAGGATTGCGCAAGGTGTAGAGGTCTGTGCTCGGCCTACTTGATACTGGAGTAAACCATTGACGTTGCGGGTACTTCTTCACTAACCCTTGGCATCGTCAAACATTTTGAGCCAGTAATCCCCTTGGTTGATGACTTTTTAGGAGAGGGAGCGTCCTCTCGCATGGTTCTTGTAGTCTTCATCGTGGATTTTCTGCATTGCTTTTTGAGCTTCGTTTGGTCGAAGACACCTCAAATACAGGTCAGAGTGGAGCTCAGAGTATGATTTTTTGTATAACACATCTCGAGAAGTTTGTATTTGGTAGCCAAATGTTGGAGCTTCCGTGCCTATGTCCTGTCATTGGGAAGTGTTCCATCTTTCAAGTTGGAGATAATGGGTTCCCTCCACCATGGCGAGGTATCAAGGCATAGGACTTCCCTAGTTATTTGCTAGATTCTAGGGTAGGCGATGTGCTCTACGGGGATTTTTAGTATAAACTAGAACTCCTTGGCTGCCCCAAGTTCGCAAAGTTGGCCTAAAGATCCATCACTCTAGTTTTGATGATGACTAACCATGTAGTTATAGTAATGATCTTATTGTGTCTAAATTTTAGATATTGATCAAGATCTTAGTTGATGTTTAGTTTCACTAAAGACTCCGAGTCTGGTTTGAAGTTATCATGTGATGATTCAATAGCTCAAGCCAAAAGATCAAATCAAGCACTCAAAATTGGAGTCTAGTTCGGAGAATAAAGTTTGGATCAAGTTTACTTGAAGAAGAAGATCTACAAGAAGATTTGAGTCTAGAGTTGGTGAGATCTCTTGTAAAGAATAGATTTGTTTTGATTCCTTAAGCTTACAAACATACACAAAAGTTTAGTTTAAGTTTAATCGGTTCACGTTTTGTGTATTGGTTTATAAAACGTAATTCATCAAAAATAAGTTCATATCATTTTGTTTGTGTATACATACGCTATTGAGCTTCAAATATATTTGAACAACTTGTTTATATTATGAAGTCTTGGAAAAACTAGTTCATTCAAAGTTAGGTCTTCAGAAATACGGTTTTGGTTTCTAGATTGAAATTCTTCATCTCAAAAATAAGTTCACATATTTGTAATATGTTGTGATTTTTTATCACACATATTTATGCTCTATTTTATTTACATGAACTTATTTTTGTGACATTTATGAGAATTTAATTGGGTTTTAAAAGATGTCTAAAATACTATTTATATTATGTTTTTAGGCTAAGCCGGTTGATCGCATGGTCAACCGACAAAAGAGCTCATTTGCTCTGCCAATCGATCGAATGGTCGACCGATATGCACAGATATGTACAACTCAATATTATGGGAGCTCGGTCGACCTGTCGGTCAACCGACAACAGTGATCGGCCTACTAAACGGTTGACCGTCCAACTCTACAGTGCTTCAGGTTTTCTCGGTCGACTAGCCGGTCGATTAGCAAACCCCAACGATAAAAATTTTTACCATTAACGGTCGATTAGCAGGCGCATCTGGCCTGTGTTTGGATCCCAACGGCTAGTTTTTCTATGCCTATAAATATGGGTGTTTTGGACTGCTTTTTACTAAGATTTTGAGGAGGATTTTTACCTAATTTTCAAGAGCCTTCTTTCCCATTTTCTAAAATGTTTTTAACACATTTTTTTAGCTTCAAATCTACATCTGTTCATTTGTTTCAAAGTTTTTGGAAAATCAAAGAAGACAAGTTTTAGTAAATTCTAGTTTCAAGTTTCCAATTTCTATATCATTCAAGAAGTTTTCCCAAGTATTTTCTTTTGTGTTTCATTTCCAAAATCTTTGTTTTCTCATGAGCTTGAGTTATTCATTGCAAAGTCTATTCTCTAGGATCTTGTAGTATGAAAGGTGTTATTTGTGATCTTTGTGGTCACTAAGTGGTGTACCCTTATTTTCTTGGGTTTGTGCCTTGAGTTTGTGGTTCCCTCTTGTGTAGAGGAATTGGCTTTGTGCCCATCTCTTGTGTAAAGATAATTGGCTTTGTGCCTCCTCTTGTATAGAGGATTGAGGTTTGTATCCTTTGTAGTGTTCCTTAGTGGCGATAGTAGAAATCCATCACGCGGTGAAAACGAGGACCTAAAGCAAGTGGCTCGAACTTGAAACATATCATTGTGTGTGTCTGGCTATCTCACACAATACTACTCTCTTTATATCTCACAATGTTATTATTGTTTATCTATACATGCTTGATATTGTACTTATACTTATATCAATCCAAGAGTTCAAATACTTATATCAATCCAAGAGTTCTATTGAAGCACCTTAACTCTTAATCTAGAGGAATCTTGTAGAGAAGTTCTAGAGCCCTTCGCCAGGAATTTAGCTTCACTCTTCGGATATCACTTGTGATTAATTTTATTAGTGTAAAAGTTTTTAATTTCAAGCGTAAAGGACTGCTCGATGATGGATTCTTCTAGAGTAGTCAGGACGATCTTGATGCCTGCGCCTTTACTATTTGAAGCTCTGTCCATGTTTAGGACCCTCTAGTAAGTCAGCTTGCTCTACAGATCCCAAGGTGAAATCAGCTGTAAAGTCAGCTAAGACCTAGTTAATTGCTGTCTAAGTCCGTAGGGCCTTATCTCCAATGACCATTTTGATATCCTCCCAGTTGCTTCTGGGTTTTCTTCTAGGTTTTCTACAATGCTTCTCAGGGGGTGTTCTGTGAGGACTATGATCGAAAAGGTTTGAAAGTAGTGTTTAAACTTTCTTAAGATGATGAAGAGGGTACTAACTTCTCTAGCCTTTGGTATCAGGTTTGCAGGCTGTTCATGGAGTGATTGACATAATACACCCGCTTCTGAATGCCTTTGTCTTCTCGAACCAAGGCTCCACTCATAGTTGAATCTGATACGGCGAAGTACAAGTATAGCGTCTCTTTGAGGAAGGCTTTGACAGCAGGGTTGGTGTAGCCAAGTATTTTTTCAATCCTTGGAAGGTTGTCTCGCATTCCTCGTTCCAGCGGAAGTTAGCCCCATTCTTCTTCAAGGCTTGGAAAAATGGCCTGCATTTTTCTGTGGATCAGCTGATGAATCGATTGAGGACTGCAAGACGTCTATTCAGCATTTAGACTTCCTTCACACAAGTGGGTGACTTCATGCTTAAGATTGCAGATATCTAGTCGGGATCGGCTTTGATGCTCCGTTGAGTGACCAGATATCCTAAAAACTTTCCAGAGGCCGCCTCAAATGTGCACTTCTCGGGGTTTAGCTTCACCTTGTATTGCCTAAGGAGATCAAAGGATTTGACTAGGTGTTAGAGGTGATTCATACGTTGTACTCTCTTTACCAACATAACATTAATATATACTTCGATGGTGCCCCTGATCAAATCCTTGAAGACTTTGTTGACCATTCACTGGAAAGTGGCCCCAGTGTTCTTGAGTCCAAAATAAATTATCTTGTAGTAGTAGATTCTCCAACTGGTAGTGAAGGCGATTTTGTCTCGTCTAATAGGTGCATTTTTGTTTGATTGTAGCCAAAATAAGCGTACATGAAGCTGAGGAGCTCGTAGCATGTCGTCACCTCTACTAGTTGGACAATCCTCAGGGGGAGATAATTGTCTTTCGGGCAAGTTTCATTGAGATTGGTAAAATCGATGCGGACTCTCCATTTTCCATCCTTTTTCTTCATGAGGACGGGATTACAGAGCCAGTTGGGGTAGAACGTCAATTGTATGAAGCCAGCTTGAAGTAGGCGATCAATTTCATCACTGATGGCATAACTCCTTTCTTTTTTATTCTTATTGGCTTCTACTTCACTGGCTTGGCATCCGTTTTGATGGAAAGCTTTATGACAGATGACCTCGGGATCAATTCCCTACATATTGGTGGTGGGACTACATGAAACATCTAAATTCTCTGACAAGAATTCTTTGAATAATGTCTTCTCATGCGGATGCAAGTTAGAGCTGATTCAGAGTGTCTGTTCTAGGTGGGTCCACACTGAATGTTTCAGACTCCTTCTCAGTCTTGCAATTGGGATTCTCTGACTCATTAGGTGAATCGGGATCTCAGCTTTCGCCAACTACGATTGCTATTGATCAGTAATCCTCTTCTACTTCTTATCCATAGGGGATTCTTCATAAGAGCATGCTCGGGAGGTCCTTTGCACCCAGCCTGACTTCTTTCGGGCTACCGCAGCGACCGTCCTAGCCATCACTTGGTCACCGATAATGCTGACATTCTAGATGGTATAAGGTACTTTAGCAGTTGATGATGGGTGGAAAGGACTGCTCTGGTCATGTGGATCCATGATCTCCCAAAGATGACATTGTATGGTGAGTGGACATCAAGGATACAAAAATATGTGACAACATTAAATGGATCTGCATGGACTAAGAACTTGACTGTGTGGGGACAAGGGCCTCGCTCCTGTCGAATTCATAGAGGAGTGAATGGGTCTATGTGGATGATCAACTTTTAGGCCGGCTCGGGAGTGCCCTCCATTTGATGTAGAGCATGGTCATAAAGGATGTTGACACTACTCCCCCATCAACTAAGATCTTCGACACTTTGTAGCAACCAATATGTACGGGCATGACCAAAGCATCATTATGTAGGAAGTACATGAAATGGGAGTCTTTTTTCGAGAAAAGACTGGCCTGCAAGGAGATATGAGTGGGTGAGTCACCACTATTGAGTAGTTGTCTCTCCAGGCTTCATTGACATAGAGGATTCTCTCCTTGGTGATTGTGCCTTCTACCAGGGAGTTTCTGAAGACAACTTTTACCTCCTTATATTGGACGAGGGTGCTGCCCGCGCATTTGTCTATGGTCTCTGGCTGCCTCTGCGCTATAATCTTCGAGGGTAGTCCTGGGTCGAGGATGAACTCTTGGAGATATCCTTCGTTGACTAAATCATACAGGTGTCGTCAGAGGGTTCAAAAATGAACCGTGAGGTGGCCCCTCCCTTCGTGGAAGGCATAGTAGTCATTGGACCCAGGTCCCTCCGGTTCGCTGAAAGCGGTCTGGTTGGGTGCCTGACCCAAGGTTGGTTTGTGATTGTGTTGAAAATATGATCAATGGGTACCTTAAACGGAACATGGTTGGACTCTGCTTCACTCCCCTTGCTGGGTTTTTAGCGCACCTGGCAGGCTTATGTACAGCGAAGGAATTATGGCTTGGGATCTTCCTTAGGGGGAACTGTGGCTTGGGCTTTTCGACCTCGGGACCTTGTCTCGAGGGATGACCAGAGGCAACCGGGGTCACCTCTTCAATCTGTATGTACTTCTGCACCTGGACAAGCATATTCCACATCTTGGTGACATCATTCTTTACTAGATATTTGTAGAATGGGTTAGTGACCTGCAGCAAGCTGATGAAGGCGGCAACGACTACGTCCTCATTACAATTATATACTAAGGTCATCTGGCTCTGAAAGAAATTGACGTTGTTTTTTAGGCTTTCCTCGAATTTCATCTTGACTGTAAGGAGATGGTTGCTACTCCACTGGAATTTTCTATGAGAATCAAACTGGTTGTAAAATATGTCAGTCACATCATGGAAGCTCTAGAGCGAATTCTTCGGGAGCAAGTAAAACCAATGGTAGCTGGATCCTTTGAGGCTGGACGGGAACGCTCAATAGAGATGAAGGTCATCGTGAGCATAGATCTCCATTTTGTCATGGTACTGACGAAGATGTAGGAGTGTGTCAGAGGTTCCTGAATAGTGGTCGAATGTCAGCATCACGAACTTTTCTTGGAAGTTAAGCTTGGTGATTTTCCCTGACAGTGGTGAGTCAGAGGGCCTCAAGCCCTTGTACTCCATCCCTTTTGAAAACTACTGGCTCATTTGGTTGAGCCTCTTCTGGATTAGATCCACGATGTCCTTTATGCAAGGGAACTTCGGGTTCAGGGACGCCCTGAGTCCCCAACATCATCATAGGTCTCTGATCAGTTGTGCCTTGAGCTTTCGGTGGAGTGCTCAGATTCCCGAGTGCGCATTAGTGATGAGGGAATCTGTGCATTTCCTTCTACAGTAGGAGAAGATTGTGACTTCCACAGTAATTCGACCTGTTTGCATGTCTGGACACGGATCTCTACATCTTTTTCATGATCAGTCTACTCGCGAAGTCGGATCATCTCTGTTTGTTGTCCTCCATCCGCTTTCGTAGGGTGGAAAGCATCATCAATTTTCTACAAAGTAAATAATATAGTTGTTATTATTCATAATTTACTCTAGGTTTATCGGAATCCCACTCACCTTCAAGTTGAGCATTCTATAAGGGATTTGTACCTAGCACCGTGATCGGTCACTAATATTGCACATTCATTATCATATTCTCATACTTATTATAGAATAAACTCTGTTTTTTCCTAATTATTGTTTTATTTATTTGCAGGCCCATTCCTAAAGGAGAGGGAAGAGAAACGGGCGCAAAAGCCCATCAAATTTTGATTTAAATCGGGGCAGATCAGGTCGGTTCAGATCGGTTGAAAATTAATTA
Source organism: Agave tequilana (assembly GCA_038442645.1). Taxonomy (NCBI): domain Eukaryota; kingdom Viridiplantae; phylum Streptophyta; class Magnoliopsida; order Asparagales; family Asparagaceae; genus Agave; species Agave tequilana. The sequence continues at coordinate 15,644 of JAVJIF010001051.1, read as the reverse complement.
AAAACATATCTCTTCAAATCAATCGGTTAAAACCACGATCAAAGGCCGTTTCATCAAATTCAGGAGCTAAAATGAGAAATCCAGCTGAAGATAAAGGCAGAACGTGAAATCAGGAGGCACCACTCCCTGGCTGTGGCCACCTGGCCACAGCCAGGCCATGGAAATGTAGCAATAGCCACGTTTTCGTGGCATTGTTGCTTCAGTTTGGGGAGCGTTTGCTCCCCCTATCTTCTCACGCCTCTCCCCTCTAGTTTTTGCTTATAAAATGCAGGTTTTTTACTATAAATGGGAGCGACCATGCAGAGATAGAATTTAGTCTACTTTTCATTCTTTGTAGTGTAAGTTTTTATTTTTCTTTTCATGTAATTTTCAGTTTTAATTTATGTAAATCAGAGAAGATCAGAGTTTCATAGGAGAATGAGAACAAAGCTTGTGCTGAGAGTGACACTGGTGTAAGATTTTTTTCTTTTCTCTTATTGTTATAAAATCGAATCGTAGTTTCCCTTTTGTATGTACTTTATTTTTATTCTTCTTCTTCCTCTTCTCTACTTTTCTTCTTTTGGTACCAATTGCTATCCAAGTGAGTCTTAAAGCATCGAAAGAGTCTTACCTTTGCGAGTGCCACCAATAGCTCATGATGATGGATTTTGAGTTTCATTCTGTATGACTTCATACTTGCAACATCTTGATGATATAATTGGAGGAGACGGGAATCAACTCTTATGGGCTATACGTTGATCGCCTCACTTCAAGGTAAACTTCATTGCAAAAGATTCAAGGTAAGCATTTAGTCAAGTAGGTAAGTAACTTTTAGATTCTTTTCTTTTAATTCTTTAGTTTAGAACACCACAATCTATCACTTCTTTTATCACTCATTTTCTATTTCTTTGTACATATCATTTCTAGTTTCTCCATCTTCTTAATCTACCATCTTCTTCCTAATTCAACTTTAACTCAATTTTTTCTTTTTCTTTTAAAGAACTAAAGAAGAACTTTAACCATACTTTGTAGCCTAAAGAGAACTTACTAAAAAGCTTTCATCGCTAGTCCCTCTTTATAGGTCATGACCCACATAGCCACTTACTATTGCGGTAGTATTAAGTACTTGCATATCTCTATTTTAAAGTTCTGAAATTCTGTAATTTGTGTGCAGGTAGAACCTCAATCAAATTTTGGCGTCGTTCCCTGGGAGGGACGGTAGTAATTCTCATTAAAGTTTACATTTTTGGTTAAGCTTCTTCTTTATTTTGGTGTACAGATTTAACAACAAGGAATTTTTGCTGCAGTGGACATATAAGTGGCCTTGGACTCTACTCAAGAAAGCAGAGCCAGAAGCCCTCAGATTTGCTACATTCCTGTGACAATCTGAGTGAACTAATAACCTGTATTTTCTGCAGGTTAGCTGAATTGTAAAGTTTAATATCTATAACTATTTATTTTCTTATTTGACTCACTGTATATACATTTCTAACACAACAGTAAAATAATGTTTGTTAAATGCTAAAAACGGTTTAGACTTTCATTTTGGCACGTGTCTAATTCGTTACATTTTATATTACTGTTGAAGAGTGTTGGAGCAAAGATACGTGTGCATAGCATCTAGTATAAGAACACTTTTGGATTGTTTACATTGCTTAAGTGTTTCTTTTCTTGTACAGTGCACTAAATTGATTTAAGGGCTTGTCCTATAAACAAGATAAAGTGGGAAAGTTATTACCCTCCTTTAGCCCACAAACAATCTCCTCACTCACTAACCCAAGCCTAACTAAAACTGAGTAGATGTTTGCCCTAGGGACATCTCGGACTCAAATATGAGACTGACCTAAGGGGGAAGTTGATTTGAATCTGACTCTTACCAAATCGGTAACTAAGGTTGGAGATTGAGGGGCGAACCCCGAAGGCTGGTGGTTTGACTTAATTAGGCTCGTCGCTTCTGCGCGGATACCTCCAAAAAATTTCACCCCTATCTGGCTAATTAACTTGTGGTCAGATTCAACAATATACCCCAGTGGATAGTCTAACCAGTTAGGAGTCGTCTAGGTCTAAGGTTTACCCTAACTTAGGTTAGAATTTTTTCTTTTTATTTGTTTGCTTATTTGTTTATTTTTCTTTGTTTGTGTTTAACATTTATTGTGTGATATGGCTTATAACAATAATTTTTTTAATTTTAATGGTAATCCATATTACACCCCAACCTCTTTTTCGGATATTACTAACCCAGCATATCATAACTTTAACCAACCTAGTGTGCCGGATTGGTCTTATTCGAATCAATATAACTCATTCCCCCAATCTCATAATCATAATTTCTAGAATAATTTTAACTCTTCACAGAGTCAATGAGGATTCACCTCCCTTGAGTTAAATTTTCAACCAACTTGTCCTCCTTATCCACCTTGTCCACAATGTTTCCAAGATTCATACTCAGTTTCACCAGTTCAAAATAGAAAACCATCAATCTTGAAAATGAGTATGCGTGAGTCCAAGCAACAATCACAAAATCTGACGGACTCACAATTTCATCATAACTTCCAAAACAACAATTCATCTTTTCAAGCCCATCACAACAAAATGATGAACAAATCAATATGAAAAGATGCTTGAAGCCATGACTCAGGCTCAAATCGCTCGTAATCATGACATAGATATGATAGTCCAAACTCTCCGTTCTCACCATTTGACCATTTTTGATGTCACTAACCAATCAGTTAGAGCCGAAGAATCATGTTATTTTGAAAAACAAGATTCCATTTCAGCACAACCATTTGAACTTGCTCAAACTATAAATTTTAAAAAAAACATTAACAGTTTGGCAAGTTAACCCTTTCCTGAAATTGAACTTGAGAATGAATATGATTCTGAACCTCAACTTGATGATTCAATTCTACTTCCTGATTCAATAATGACTCTGGTGTCTTCACCTGATTTCAATCTTTTTCCTGAGTCAACATTGGATGATGTGCCAATTCATCATGAAATTGAACCACCAATCTTTTATGATCATCATATTGAACTTGACCAATTTCATACTGTTGAAAGTCCCATTGACAAATTGGCAAGTTCTCATTTTTATGAAATTGAACTCAATGAGAAATGTGACCTAGATTCTCAAATTTGTGACCCAGTTCAAATTCCCGAATCAATATTGACTCCTATTTTGTTACCCGACTTGAGTAATATTATAGATTCAGTTTTGATTCTCATACCTATCATTCTTGAACTTGAATCACCAATATTAAGTCACATTCCATTGTTAGGAAATGAATGTAGACTTGAGTTTCATTTCTTGATTTGGAAGCACTTCTTGAACCATCTCGACTTCTTAACCTTTACTTGACTTAAGTCACTTTTCTGAGTCGGTATTAGTTCCCGTACTTCCTAAATCCAAGTCAATTATTCCATCTTTTTACACTCCATTTTGGGATAAGGCGGTTGACAAAATTGACTCTGAAATTAATTATGAAATTTGAAAATTAGATGGGGTTAAATTTTTAATAAAAATCATTCATATATACATCATTTTAGTGGGTTATATAAGAGAGATTTCTAGTGGGTTCCTCCGAACTCCACGAAAATTCGATTGGGCCACTTTTCGTGGACCAATCAGACCACCACCGGAACGACCACCTTAAGGTAATATTTTCCTTCCTTTCTTCTTTTCATGCATCTATACATTAATTCATACATTGAGGACAATGCATGAGATAGGTATGGGGGAGGGTCTAAACATAACTTAGATTTTTCCTTTTATAAAAAAAGAGAGAGAATAAAAAAATTATTAACATTTTCTTTACTTTTAAAAATTTTTTGAAAATAGAAACAATATTTTGACATATTTTTTATAAGAATTAAGTCAATTTTAAGAAATAGGAGAATCATAATTAGAATTTCTTATACTTGGTCCAAATAAGATTATTTATTTGATTTCTAAGGATAGGAAGAAAGTTTGTGAAAGTAATTTAGTCTTAATCTTTACCATGAAGAAATATACACACTTTATATACTTACACAGTTAGGGTTCAAAAACAAAGATTCCTATGTCTTATTAAAAAAACATATCTATGAAAGATGAACAAATTTAATTATTGATTAGCTAGGTGCTTTGGCCTAAGTAAACCTTGGTATTTATGTGAAAGATGATTAGATAAGTTTGAGAAAAAATATATAAAAATCCTCTGATTAAGCTGGGTATTTGTGCCTAATAAAGCATAAGTATTCACACCTAAAGCGGTTCATATAATAAAATCCTTAATTTTGTGGCCTTGTTTACTTGAGTCCTTAAGCCCTAGGGTGTCTTCTCACCCGGTGCCCTGAGATCATTTAGTTTGGGAGTCATCGATTAAAAGCTCGTTACATGGGCAGATTAGAAAGCCTAATAGAACTAAGGATATTACAACCAAAATTAAAAAAATATATATATAAAATAAAAATAAGGCATGAGAGTTAGAGTTAAAGAACTCTTAGTCAAAATTTACACGGTCACAAGGTGCCTATGGCTTAGGGTAAAGTAATAAACTAGATGAGAACTACAATTTGACTCCTTACTTTGATTGATAACAAATTTTTGAATAGAGACTAAGTTTAGCAATGAAAAATTCAGTTTTCCTATAGCTTATGGATTACTTAAAACTTACAAGAATATTTCAAATAGTTTTCTTTCAAATATGTTTTCAAAATACTAACATTTTTCTCTTTCTTTACGGATTTTGTAGGTGTAATCTACTAAAAATCCTCACGAGATAAAACTTGTCCGCTAGGGAAACCTAGAGGTTTAACGGCTTGTTGCACAGACTCAGTGCAATCGCGTGACCTGCGAAAGTAGTCTAATAATTGTTTGTTTAGTTGTTTTGCTCGAGGACGAGCAAAATATAGGTATGGGGGTGTGATCGGTCGCTAATATTGCACATTCATTATCATATTCTCATACTTATTATAGAATAAACTATGCTTTTTCCTAATTATTGTTTTTATTTGCAGGCCCATTCCTAAAGGAGAGGGAAGAGAAACGAGCCCAGAATCTCGTCAAATTCTGATTTAAATCAGAATTAATTCGAAGTCAGTAAATCAGGGCCGATCAGGTCAGTTCAGATCAGTCGAAAACTAGTTAAAAACATATCTCTTCAAATCAATCGGTTAAAACCAATGATTAAAGGTTGTTTCGTTAAATCCAGGAGCTGAAACGAGAAATTAAGTTGAAGATAAAGCAAGAACGCGAACCAGAAGGCACCACTCCCTGGCTGTGGCCACCTGACCACAGTCAGGCCGCAGAAACGCGGCAATAGCCGTGTTTTCGTGGAATTGTTGCTTCAGTTGGGGGAGCGTTTGCTCCCCCTATCTTCTCATGCCTCTCCCCTCTTGGTTTTCACCTATAAAAGGCAGGTTTTTTCACTGTAAATGGGAGCAACCATGCAGAGATAGAATTTAGTCTACTTTTCTATTCTTTGTAGTGTAGGTTTTTGTCTTCCTTTTCCTGTAATTTTTAATTTTAATTTATGTAAATCAGAGAAGATCAGAGTTTCATAGGAGAATGAGAACGAAGATTATGCTGAGAGTGACACCGATGTAAGATTTTCTTCTTTTCTCTTATTGTTATAAAATTGAATCTATAGTTTTCCTTTTGTATGTACTTTATTTTTTTTTCTTCTCTACTTTTCTTCTTTTGGTACCAATTGCTATCCAAGTGTGTCTTAAAGCATCGAAGGAGCCTTGCCTTTACGTGTGCCACTGATAGCTCATGCGATGGATTTTGAGTTTCATTCTGTATCACTTCATACTTGCAACATCTTGATGATATAATATGGAGGAGATGAGAATCAACTCTTATGGCTAAACGTTGATCGCCTCACTTCAAGGTAACTTCATTGCAAAAGATTCAAGGTAAACATTTGACCAAAGGAGGTAAGTAACTTTTAGATTCTTTTCTTTTAATTCTTTAGTTTAGAACACCACAATCTACCACTTCTTTTATCACTCCTTTTTCATTTCTTTGTACATATCATTTCTAGTTTCTCCATCTTCTTAATCTACCATCTTCTTCCTAATTCAACTTTAAACTCAATTTTTCCTTTTTCTTTTAAAGAATTAAGAAGAATTTTAACCATACTTTGTAACCTAAAAGAGAACTTACTAAAAAGCTTCCATCGCTAGTCCCTCCTTGTGGATCATGACCCGCATAGCCACTTGCTATTGCGGTAGTATTGATACTTGGACATCTCTATTTTAAAGTTTTGAAATTCTGTATTTTGTGTGCAGGTAGAACCTCAATCACACCGCCTCGTGTTTCTTTCCCGAATAGAAGGAGTTGCTCGCTATTAAGCTGGGATTTAGGTTCGGCAACCTGCATCCTCCATCAATGTGAGATTTGAATGAGAATATTTAGCATCGGAGATATGGACATTGAATAGTTGGGCCGACGATCTGTAGGCTTAGTTACTCCGATAATTTTCCCATTTCCTTTGGGAGCGGCGGGGCGACAGCTGTAGCCTGGTTGAAATTCTTCTTCAATGGAGTCATACCTATCATGGGAGGCCGGTAGAGAATCGGTTAAGGCATTGGATGGAGAGAAATCTTGAGTATGGATTTAGAATAACTCTCAATGAAAGAACCAAATATTGTGGGTAATTTCTTAAGGAATTAATCCATACACCAAATTATGATGATGGATCAAATAAATCTCAGAAAAGGCAACACAGAAACAACAAGTTATGTGGAAACGAAATGGGAGAAAACCATAAAGGGAGAGAGAGAAAATCAACTATAACAATGGTGATTACAATGGCATTACATTCTCTGTTGTGCTAGGGTTTCTGAGATCGAACCCTTTCTATGATGGAAGGGCTCTCCTATTTATGCAGGTTGTGTTTATTGGATAAAGTTGTGGAGTATAATCACATTTAAATACTTGACCACTTATCATGGAGGCAGTTAAAGCTAAACATCCAAGTTTGAACCGGTTGGGTGATAGTCCAGCTTATCTAGTAGTCTTCGTCTAGTTACAGGCGCGGTTGATTCTCGGGCTGCAACTGTTGAGTTCACATGAAGATTTGGCGTATAAATAGGATACACGTAACTGATTTTATCCCTTTCTTCTAATCATCTGAGTTGCTTGGAGTTTGAGATGATGAAGGAATCATGCTCGGAAGTTCTAGAAGCAGCCACATGTCACTCCCATGTTTGGTGCCAGACAGACACGTTGCCTGATCTTAAAGAGGTCAGAAACTGACCAATACAATGTGCTTACACTTCTATTGAACTAAGATAGAAATTATGCACCTCAACTCTTAATCAAGAGAATTCTTGAGGAGAAGTTTAGAGCCCTTCACCAGAAATTCGGCTTCACTCTTTGGTTATCACTTGTGTGTTGAGTTTTGTTAGTGTAAATTTTTAAATTCTGCACTCGATTAACACATCACCTATTCACTTCTCCATCTAGGTGATTTTCACCTATTAATTAGTTGACCAAGTAAATTAGTAAATCAGTGATTTTCACCCATTAGTTATTAGACCCCGCAAACTACCCTACAACAACTAAGCCATTTGTCCCAAGTATTTGGGGTAGTCTACATGAACCAAAAGAGAATTACGCCGGATCGGGCACATGGGTCAACTTTCTCCACTCATTCCTATCGAGTAATATGCCTTCACTAAGACCTTTAGCCTCTATATCTTGTTGTATTACCTCCCTCTATATTTTCTTTGGTCTTCTCTGAGCTATTTTAATTTGCCTTAATTTGATACACTCTACTCGTCAGACTGATGCATCTGTAGGTCTACGTGACACATGATCAAACTATCGTAGACAATTTTCTCTCATCTTCTCTTCTATAGATGTTATGCCTATCTTAGTACGAATATCCTCATTTCTTACCTTATCTCTCCTCGTCTTACCACACATCCAACGAAGCATGCGTGTCTCTGCTATACTCATCTTCTGGGCATGATATCTCTTTATAGCCCAACATTCTGTTCCATATAACAAAGTTGGCCTAAAAGTAGTCTGATAAAACTTTTCCTTCAGCCTTAATAGAATATTACGATTATATAAAAATCCTGTTGCGCTCCTCCATTTCAGCCAGCCGGTTTGGATCCTACAGTTGACATCACTATTGATCTCCACATCATTTTAAATAATAGAACCCAAATACTTAAATGACTGCTCATCAATATTTCTTGACCATCTAGTGTCACAATACTATAATCTCGGATTCTCTATTTACTGATTTTACTCTTCATATACTCTGTTTTGATCCTACTTAATCTAAAACCTCGAGATTCTAGAGTTTGTCTCCATAACTCTAATTTTACATTTATTCTAACTCTCGTTTCATCGACTAAGACAATATCATCAGCAAATAGCATACATTATGGTATCTCATCCTGAATAGCTCTAGTAAGCTCATCCATCACTATGGCAAATAATAATGGACTCAATGCTGATCCTTTATACAATCCAGTTATGATAGAAAATTATTTGTTATGCCTTCACAAGTTCTGGCATTTGCCACTATTCCATTGTATATGTCCTTGATTATGTCAATATATTTGATGGGGACTCCCTTTTTCATCAGTGTCTACCATAATATCTCTCTTGGTACCTTATCATAAGCTTTTCCTAAATCAATAAAGACCATATGCAAATTTCTCTTCCTCTCTCGAAATCGCTTTATAAGTTGACGAAGCAAATGAATAGCCTCTGTCGTTGATCGCCCCAGTATGAACCCAAACTGCTTCTCTGATATTTTAATATTTTGCTTTAACCTGTATTTAATTACCTTTTCCTAAAGCTTCATTGTGAGACACATGATTTTATTCCACGATAGTTTGAACAACTCAGGGTATCACCTTTATTCTTATAGAGAGGTACTAAGGTACTCTTTCTCCACTCGTTTGGCATCTTTTTAATTAGCCAGATCTTGTTAAGAGGTTTGTCAGCCATCTCACGCCCACCTCTCTTAAGCATCTCCATACCTCAATAGAAATTCCGTCCGGGCCAACAGCTTTCCTTGACTTCATCCTCTTCAAGACCTCTTTAACTTCAGATTCGCTAATTCTGTGCATATAATTATAGTCATATCTTTGCACTGAATGTAAGGTCATCCAAATTTTGAGTAGAACTACCATTGAACAATTTATCAAAATACTCTCTCCATCTTTCTTTAATTTCTTCATCTCGAACTAAAACTTCTGATTCTTATCTTTGACACACCTCACGGTACATAAGTATCTAGTCTTTATCTCCTTTATTCGAGCAATTTTATATATATTATTTTTAACCTCTTTGGTATCTAACTTCTCATACACTTCTTTGTACACTTTAGCTCTTGCATTCTAAATAGTTTTCTTAGCCTCCTTCTACGCTAGCTTATACCTCTCAAAATTCACTCGATCACAATTTTTCTTCAAATCTCTGTAAGAGTTTCGTTTGATCTTAATTGCAACTTTTACCTCTTAATTCCACTATGATGTATCCTTACATTGTAGAGCACCACCCTGTAACTCACCAATTACATCTTTAGTTACTCTTTTAATGAAGCTAGCAATTTTATTTCATGTTGTATTAGAATCATCTTGGACTTTCAATCTGCTTTATGTATTATTCGATCTACAAAAACTCCTTAGTTACCTTCTTTTGACCGCCACCACCTAATCTTAGGATCGAACTTACGTTTAATCTTTCTAAATCTCCTTCCAATCTAGATATCTAAAATTAAGGGTCTATGTTGGGTTACTACACTCTCACGCGGTATTACCTTACAATCCATACAACAACCTCTATCTACTTTGCTAGTTAAAAATAAATCTATTTGGCTTGCATTTGATTCACTTTTAAAAGTGATCAAGTGAGACTCTATCTTCCTAAACCAAATATTCACTAAGGTCAAATCATAGGACAAAGTAAAAATCTAGAATCGAGTTACCTGGTTCATTTCTTTCTCCAAAATGAAATCCTCTATGTAGACTATCAAACCTATAACGACTAGTTCCTACATGCCCATTGAGGTCACCGCCTATGAAAATTTTTCTCTAATGGGTATGCCTTACACTATCTCATCTAAATCCTCCTAAAATTGACGCTTACTAGATTTATCAAGTCCTACTTATGGTGCATAGATACTAATAACATTAAAAATCTCCCTTCCTAAAATAAGTTTAACTAGTAAAATCTTATCACCCTTTCTCCTAACGTCCACTACATTGCAATGCAATTGTTTATCTATGATCACACCCACCTCATTACGATTTCTATCTCTACTAGTATACCAAAGTTTATAACCACAAGGCTCTATAATTCTAACTTTTCATCTACCCACTTAGTTTTTTACACACACAAAATACTAACCTTCTCGTCTAACCATAGCATCAACTAACTCTGCTAATCTACCTTTAAGAAAATCTATGTTCCATGATGCTAACCTAATTTTATATTCATGAGCTAACTTCTTTACCCTTATCCGCTCATAAAAGTGTGAGAACTCTTGCTCATTTGACACCACATCTGGGAGCCGATGTGGCGCGTCATTTCTGGACGATGACCTAGCAACTCTTGCCCACTTTTCACTACACTCGGCCTCTGATATAGCGCGTCGCTCAGTAGGGAACACCCTAACAAAATTTAGTTCTTAATTCATGTTCATAATATGTGACAATGTTTTACGTTAGGTATCACAGGCCTACCACAGCTCTCCTCATTTAACCTGACTTGAACACGAGGCAACATGGTGTTAAGTTTTCGAGAATTCCATCTCAGCGGATGCGAGATAACTATTCTTCAATGAACACAAACAAGAAGAAGAAAATGTCCAATATGGTTTCTGATTTATGCTTTTAAGTAGTATATATGTGACATTAAATTTTCTGCAAAGTTAATTGTTTGCTTTCCAGATTTCATTCCTAGTTCAACATAAGCATGCATTGAGGCTACCATAACTAATTAAACTGCCAGAAGAAGTTACATGGTGAGACTCTCAGTGAACATTTTATATTCATCAGTAGTATTACTTTCTTAACAATGTTTCAACCTGTACAGTTCCAATGGGCTTTGTAGCATCAATTGGACTTCGAGGCCAGACGGAAGTGATCCTCAGGGATCTGGAGGGCCGGTCATAGCCCGTTCAGATTAGCTACAGAAACTCGAAATCGGTGAGCTACCATATGGCTGATGGCTGGCACAAGTTCATTTGCGATGACGAGTTGAAGAGGGGAGATAAATGCATCATTGAAATGGCAAGCCAAGCTTTGAGGTTGAAGAAGAAATATGGTATAGGGATTGGGTGTATAATAACTAAATGTTGTGATAAAATTGTAATATTTGAAAAGTTAATTTTATATTTTAGACTTTTCATTTGAGGGCAAAATTGTGCAAGAAAATTTTAACTTAGTTTTTGGGGCTACTGATCACTTCTTTGGGTTTAAATAACCACACTCAAGTTATTGAGATTTAGAAGATTTCCGGGGTAAGTTTTCAATATTAAATATTTGGAGGTAAATTTCTAAATACAAAATATTTGAATGGTATATATCTATAATAACCCAGAATAAAGAAGGAACTATTGAAAGAGAAGTACCAAGGAAAAAAAATCATAAACTTAAAATAGCACAAACTTGATTTTAAAAAAAAATGCTATCATAGAAGAGGATAAGAGGATTATAAAATGGGGGCACTTCGCTATTGCCCCCTATGTCAAACCATAATTATGGAAAAAAACTCAGCTTTATAATTTTATTCGTTTCAACCACTTTCTTTTTCAAAGTAAGTTTATGTGCTCATGTGTCAAGCGCTGAAGTGATCATCAATGGTGAAAGACGAAAATGTCTTAAGTAATTGCTTCAAAAATAATGGACCGCTTTGAAAATACCCTAATTCTAAAGACTACGATTATGATCGCAATCCTTACAAAATGATTGCAGTGTAGAGAATTGTGACTATGATCGTAGTCCTCACAAAATGATTACAGTTCTATTTCTGAGGACTGCGATCATGACCGCAGTCCTTACAAAATGCACTATTTATGAGGACTGCGACCATGATCGTAGTCCTCACAAAAATATCATGTTCTGAGTCTTCATAGGATTGCAACCAGGATCATAGTATTTTTTTTTTTTAGAACGGCAAGGATGATCTTAGTATTCACAAAATATCCCATGTTTGAGTCTTTCGCAGTCTCCCAAAATGCCCAATTTTTGAGTTTTTGTGAGGAATACGATCTTGATTGCAACCTCTTTTTATTACTACGACTATGATCGCAGTCCGCACGAAATGCCCTATTTATGAGTCACTCCTCATAGAGAATTGCGATCATGAGTTACAATCCTCATATCAGTATCGACATCATCAGCAGACCCCCATCCCTAACATCGAATGATTCATAATGCTTTCTAGATCTAAACACAAATAAAATCATCACGAGCATGAACAAACAATATCTGCCAAGAGTCAATCCCCAAAAGAAATTTTCAAGGGCTCCACCCCCGACCCTGAGAGGGGGCTTCCCGCCCCCTTCCAACTCCACAATAACTTGATCGCAGGTCAACCCGTGAATAACTCTGCATCAGAGTCAACGTTGAGGGAGAGCAATGTCAATGGTGATGAGGAAGCGTAAAAGAGGAAATAAAAATATATAAAGAAGTGGTGGTTCGGAGGAATCAGTTTATGCTGACATGAATGATGCTATAGCAAACGAAAATATGACGTTGAGTTTTTTTTTCTAATTATAAAGCAAAGTAGGTGCTTGTAACAAAATTTTTCTTTAAAAAAATGAAACAGGAAGAAAGAATTTTAAAAAAAAAGTAAGGTACAAAGGAAAATATAGCTAGGAAAAAAATAAAGAAAGAATTAATGGAAAATAAAATCATTGAGGAAAGCGAAAAAATTATTAAATAGAATAATAAACAAAGTAAAAAAAGTTATTGGGCCAAGGTTTTCGACAGAGAAGGTGGATTAGAGTTAGGAGAGAGGAAGAGAGTTGCGGATCAGGATGAAGCTAGAGAGTTTTATCCAATATAATCAAGTCACCAATATTCAGACGCATGGTTTCTTAATGTTGTCTTATCCTGACGTAGTACATTAGTTACTAGATACTAGATAAAACTTAATCCATCTTTAATCTAATTTATAAACCCTTAATCCTATCATAAGATAAGTTATCTATGTTCATGCCCTTAGCTCGAACCCACCCTATCTTAGACTTCACTCAAACCTAACCATAATTATCCCTAATCCCGGTGCTTTTCATATCCCTAACAATAATCTTGATTCAATTATACCATTATAACAACAAAATGTATCCCCGCTTACAGGCCTTTCTTAAAAAGAACAAACAATGTTTGTGTCACATTAGTCAAAATGAAGCCTTGGACTGCAAAATATTGAAAAAAAGAAATATGGAGAATCTAATCAAGCAATTGCAGAATAAGCTTCTGAAAGCAGAAATATTAATTTGCTTGTTTTAAACATTTTAACTTCTGATTTAAAAAAAGAAAGAGAAAGAGAAATAAAACCAGAAAATAGTTTATAAGTTTTAGCTATCATCACCAGTAATAATAGTCACATCACAGAAGATAATTTAGCCGAATGAAAAGGCACCGTGTATGATAAGGAAGCATTTAATATTACATCTTTTTTGACAATGATGGACATTGCGGACATTGGAAAGATAAGAGAGATGCGTTTACTTGGCAAGTCAAGCAAACACGATTAGACTTGGAATCTTAGCTGCTTCATCTAGAATCTGACCCCTTTGTTGCAAATTTTAATATATGATGTACTTTGTTGTAAAATAAAGTTTCATTAATTAACCAATCTGATAGCACCATTTCATTTTTGGTGTTTGGCGTTTAACCAAACATTGTCTTTATTTAGAAATGTGTAGTTGTTGGAAAACTTCCACACGTCTTCAAAACTCCACAGTCTCATTTTATTGGGCTGATCATCCAATTAAATGAGATTAATTTTTGATTTAAAACCTTAATTTATTTTCTTGCCGTTTCATTGTCTTAACTAAAATATTTATTTTTTCATTTATTTTGTTGTTTATTAGGGGGATGCCTTGAGCTTATAGAAGGAGCCCTCTCATTCATTTTACACACAGCTACTGAATCATTCTCTCCCTTCTCAAAAATTTCTGCTACACTAAATTAGTTCTTTTCAAAATTTTATTGAAGCTCTGCTGCTTTCAAGTTTTCTTGCGGTGGTTTTCTTTTCCATTCGGGCAATAATTCTCTTTCTGAGCAACCGCTTGATTTACTGTTCTAGGTCAAATGCTGATGATTTTTAGTGAATAAAACATAAATGCAGAAAGCAAAATAAAATAAATAAATCACACCGAGCCATCAAGGCTTTCTATGAACACCCATTTTTGTTACAGGATAGATGTACAATGATGGACATTGAAAAGGATAGAGAGATGCGTTTACAGGATAGATGTTCAATGATGGACATTGAAAGGATAAGATTTGGGATCTTAGCTGCTTCATTTAGAATCTGACTCATTATCATCCCTACTTCCCTCTACTTGAGGGCAAGCTCTCAGCCACTAATCACAGTTCTGATGGTGATTTTAGAGAATAAAACATAAATGCAAAATGCAAAATAATATAAAGGATCTTTTTAAAAAAGAGCAAATGAAGTAGCCTTGGAGGCTGAATGAAAAACGCTGCACATCGAGCCATCAAGGCTCTCTCTGAACACCCATCTTATTAACCTTAATGTATATTCCATCATTTTTTTTTGAAACGAAACACACATCTTACAATGAAATAAACAACAACAACAACATAAAAGTAAACACAACTAACTAGCAAGAACCCTCTGAAGTTAATGGCGGCTGTGAACATTATCCTTCAGCATAATAGACTTACCAATCATAAAATTGTCAGCAGCTGGAAATATGCAATCCTCAAACATACTTTGATCAATAATGTGCCGATTACACTCCACAATCTTATAATACATTTACTGCAGTGCTGCCATAAATCCTTATCATATCAGTCTCATATTTTTTTTCTACTATAACTCCTCCATGAGATGGTACTTGAGAAGCTTCATTAATTGAGCATTCTAACAAGGGCTATACACAGAGATCATTAACAAATTAACTGTATAATTTGGGATTAGCAACTTTTCTCACTCGTGGCTGCTCAATTTTCCAAACTACTAACTAGGTGAGTCAGTCTTCGTTTAAAAAGAAAGGTGCCGTCTTTGAAGGAACGTGGTATGGAAATTGACTCTCTTTTGCTCAAGTCAAGTAAACGCTAGATTTAGAATCTTATTTATCAATGGGGCATACGTTGGAAATTGATTGATGGAAATTGAGGTTGCAATCTCTGTCTAGATTGAATCCTTTTTCACATGAATTAGGGAGTGTATCTATGCAAATCAGTCTGCTAAAGACATTACAGACTGCATTACATTATTACCATGAAACAATTTGTAGAAATAGTTGATAAATCTCAAGACATGAGCACATACGATGTGCATTATCTACAGATTGTGGATGGACATAGCACCTTATTACATTATTATTCAAAAATAACAAAGCAACTTACCCTTTAAACTAAAGAAGTGTCAAGCAAATTATTTTCGGTAGCTATCATTAGCAATTGCTTCTCTGCCAAACTAAAAGATTTAACAGTACCAAAAAGCAAGG